>JBAIZL010000003.1:64497407-64724907 GCA_036971475.1 Prosapia bicincta | reverse complement strand
TGTCACCCTGTAGCTTCTAGCTGCTAATAATGTCATTAGCCAAGGATTCGTGTCACCCTGTAGCTTCTAGCTGCTAATAATGTCATTAGCCAAAGCCTCGTGTCACCCTGTACCTTATAGCTTCTAGTAAAATCAATAGCCAAAGCCTCAAATCACCCTGTGCTTATAGTTGCTATTATTACCAGTAGACAAAGCCTCCTGTCACCATGTAGCTCTTAGCTGCTAGTAAAATCAATTAGCGAAGGCCTCGTGTCATCCTGTAGCTTATATCTGCTAATAATGTCATTAGTCAAGGCCTCGTGCCACCCTGTAGCTTCTAGCTGCTAATAATGTCATTAGCCAAGGATTCGTGTCACCCTGTAGCTTCTAGCTGCTAATAATGTCATTAACCAAAACCTCGTATCCCCATGTAGCTTATAGCTTCTAGTAAAATCAATAGCCAAGGCCTCGTGTCATCATGTAGCTTATAGCTGCTAAAAATGCCATTAGTCAAGGCATCGTGACACCCTGTAGCTTATAGCTGCTAATAATGATATTAGCCAAATCCTCATATCACCATGTAACTTATAGCTTCTAGTAAAATCAATAGCCAAGGCCTCGTGTCATCTTGTAGCTTATAGCTGCTAATAATGCCATTAGCCAAGGCCTCGTGTCATCCTGTAGCTTATAGCTGCTAATAATGTCATTAGCCAAAGATTCGTGTCACCCTGTAGCTTCTAGTTGCTAATAATGTCATTAGCCAAAGCCTCGTGTCACCCTGTAGCTTATAGCTTCCAGTAAAATCAATAGCCAAAGCCTCGTATCAACCTGGGCCTAAAGTTGCTAGTAATACCAGTATACAAAGCCTCGTGTCACCCTGTAGCTTATAGCTGCTAATAATGTCATTAGCAAAGGCCTCGTGTTATCCTGTAGCTTATAGCTGCTAGTAATACCAATATACAAAGCCTCCTGTCAACCTGTAGCCTATAGCTGCTAGTAATACCAGTAGACAAAGCCTCGTGTCATCCTGTACCTTATAGCGGCTAATAATGCCATTAGCCAAGGCCTTGTGTCATCCTGTAGCTTATAGCTGCTAAAAATGTCATTAGCCAAGGATTCGTGTCACCCTGTAGCTTCTAGCTGCTAATAATGCCATTAGCCAAGGCCTCGTGTCATCCTGTAGCTTCTAGCTGCGAATAATGCCATTAGCCAAGGCCTCGTGTCATCCTGTAGCTTATAGCTGCTAATAATGTCATTAGCCAAGGATTCGTGTCACCCTGTAGCTTCTAGCTGCTAATAATGCCATTAGCAAAGGATTCGTGTCACCCTGTAGCTTCTAGCTGCTAATAATTTCATTAGCCAAGGATTCGTGTCACCCTGTAGCTTCTAGCTGCTAATAATGCCATTAGCCAAAGATTCGTGTCATCCTGTAGCTTATAGCTGCTAATAATGTCATTAGCCAAGGATTCGTGTCACCCTGTAGCTTCTAGCTGCTAATAATGCCATTAGCCAAGGCCCCGTGTCACCCTGTAGCTTCTAGCTGCTAATAATGTCATTAGCCAAGGATTCGTGTCACCCTGTAGCTTATAGCTGCTACTAATGCCATTAGCCAAGGATTCGTGTCATCCTGTAGCTTCTAGCTGCTAATAATGTCATTAGCCAAGGATTCGTGTCATCCTGTAGCTTATAGCTGCTAATAATGCCATTAGCCAAGGCCTCGTGTCATCCTGTAGCTTATAGCTTCTAGTAAAATCAATAGCCAAAGCCTCGTATCACCCTGTGCCTAAAGTTGCTATTAATACCAGTAGACAAAGCCTCGTGTCACCATGTAGCTTATAGCTGCTAGTAATACCAGTTTACAAAGCCTCGTGTCACCCTGTAGCTTATAGCTGCTAGTAATACCAGTAGACAAAGCCTCGTGTCACCCTGTAGCTTATAGCTGCTAATAATGTCATTAGCAAAGGCCTCGTGTTATCCTGTAGCTTATAGCTGCTAATAATACCAATATACAAAGCCTCGTGTCACCCTGTAGCTTATAGCTGCTAATAATGTCATTAGCCAAAGCCTCGTATCACCATGTAGCTTATAGCTTCTAGTAAAATCAATAGCCAAGGCCTCGTGTCATCCTGTAGCTTATAGCTGCTAATAATGCCAATAGCCAAGGCCTCGTGTCATCCTGTAGCTTATAGCTGCTAAAAATGTCATTAGTCAAGGATTTGTGTCACCCTGTACCTTCTAGCTGCTAATAATGTCATTAGCCACAGCCTCGTGTCACCCGGTAGCTTATAGCTTCTAGTAAAATGAATAGCTAAAGTCTCGTATCACCCTGTGCTTATAGTTGCTATTAATAAAAGTAGACAAAGCCTCGTGTCATCCTGTAGCTTATAGCTGCTAATAATGTCATTATTCAAAGATTCGTGTGACCCTGTAGGTTCTAGCTGCTAATAATGTCATTAGCCAAGGAGTCGTGTCACCCTGTAGCTTCTAGCTGCTAAAAATGCATTAGCCAAGGATTCGTGTCACCCTGTAGCTTATAGCTGCTAATAATGTCATTAGCCAAGGAGTCGTGTCACCCTGTAGCTTCTAGCTGCTAATAATGTCATTAGCCACAGCCTCGTGTCACCCGGTAGCTTATAGCTTCTAGTAAAATGAATAGCTAAAGTCTCGTATCACCCTGTGCTTATAGTTGCTATTAATAAAAGTAGACAAAGCCTCGTGTCATCCTGTAGCTTATAGCTGCTAATAATGTCATTAGTCAAAGATTCGTGTGACCCTGTAGGTTCTAGCTGCTAATAATGTCATTAGCCAAGGAGTCGTGTCACCCTGTAGCTTCTAGCTGCTAAAAATGCATTAGCCAAGGATTCGTGTCACCCTGTAGCATATAGCTGCTAATAATGTCATTAGCCAAGGAGTCGTGTCACCCTGTAGCTTCTAGCTGCTAATAATGCATTAGCCAAGGAGTCGTGTCACCCTGTAGCTTCTAGCTGCTAATAATGCATTAGCCAAGGATTCGTGTCATCCTGTAGCTTCTAGCTGCTAATAATGACATTAGCCAAAGCCTCGTATCACCATGTAGGTTATAGCTTCTAGTAAAATCAATAGTAAAGGCCTCGTGTCATCCTGTAGCTTATAGCTGCTAATAATGTCATTAGCCAAGGTTTCGTGTCACCCTGTAGCTTATAGCTGCTTATAATGACATTAGCCAAAGCCTCGTATCACCATGTAGGTTATAGCTTCTAGTAAAATCAATAGTAAAGGCCTCGTGTCATCCTGTATCTTATAGCTGCTAATAACGCAATTAGGCAAGGACTAGTGTCATCCTGTAGCTTATAGCTGCTAATAATGTCATTAGCCAAGGATTCGTGTCACCCTGTAGCTTATAGCTGCTTATAATGTCATTAGCCAAGGATTCGTGCCACCCTGTAGCTCCTATCTGCTAATAATGTCATTAGCTAAGGATTCGTGTCACCCTGTAGCTTATAGCTGCTAATAATGTCATTAGCCAAGGATTCGTGCCACCCTGTAGCTCCTATCTGCTAATAATGTAATTAGCTAAGGATTCGTGTCACCCTGTAGCTTATAGCTGCTAATAATGTCATTAGCCAAGGATTCGTGTCACCCTGTAGCTTATAGCTGCTTATAATGACATTAGCCAAAGCCTCGTATCACCATGTAGGTTATAGCTTCTAGTAAAATCAATAGTAAAGGCCTCGTGTCATCCTGTATCTTATAGCTGCTAATAACGCAATTAGGCAAGGCCTCGTGTCATCCTGTAGCTTATAGCTGCTAATAATGTCATTAGCCAAGGATTCGTGTCACCCTGTAGCTTATAGCTGCTTATAATGTCATTAGCCAAGGATTCGTGCCACCCTGTAGCTCCTATCTGCTAATAATGTCATTAGCTAAGGATTCGTGTCACCCTGTAGCTTATAGCTGCTTATAATGACATTAGCCAAAGCCTCGTATCACCATGTAGGTTATAGCTTCTAGTAAAATCAATAGTAAAGGCCTCGTGTCATCCTGTATCTTATAGCTGCTAATAACGCAATTAGGCAAGGCCTCGTGTCATCCTGTAGCTTATAGCTGCTAATAATGTCATTAGCCAAGGATTCGTGTCACCCTGTAGCTTATAGCTGCTTATAATGTCATTAGCCAAGGATTCGTGCCACCCTGTAGCTCCTATCTGCTAATAATGTCATTAGCTAAGGATTCGTGTCACCCTGTAGCTTCTAGCTGCTAATAATGTCATTAGCGAAGGTTTCGTGTCACCTTGTAGCATCTAGCTGCTAATAATGTTATTAGTCAAGGATTCGTGTCACCCTGTACCTTCTAGCTGCTAATAATGTCATTAGCCAAGGATTCGTGTCACCCTGTAGCTTCTAGCTGCTAATAATGTCATTAGCCAAGGATTCGTGTCACCCTGTAGCTTCTAGCTGCTAATAATGTCATTAGCCAAGGATTCGTGTCACCTTGTAGCTTCTAGCTTCTAATAATGTCATTAGCCAAGGAGTCGTGTCACCCTGTAGCTTCTAGCTGCTAATAATGTCATTAGCCAAGGATTCGTGTCACCCTGTAGCTTCTAGCTGCTAATAATGTCATTAGCCAAGGATTCGTGTCACCCTGTAGCTTCTAGCTACTAATAATGACATTAGCCAAAGCCTCGTATCACCATGTAGGTTATAGCTTCTAGTAAAATCAATAGTAAAGGCCTCGTGTCATCCTGTAGCTTATAGCTGCTAATAATGTCATTAGCCAAGGCTTCGTGTCACCCTGTAGCTTCTAGCTGCTAATAATGCTATTAGGCAAGGTCTCGTGTCATCCTGTAGCTTATAGCTGCTAATAATGTCATTAGCCAAGGCTTCGTGTCACCCTGTAGCTTCTAGCTGCTAATAATGTCATTAGCCAAAGCCTCGTATCACCATGTAGGTTATAGCTTCTAGTAAAATCAATAGTAAAGGCCTCGTGTCATCCTGTAGCTTATAGCTGCTAATAATGCTATTAGGCAAGGTCTCGTGTCATCCTGTAGCTTATAGCTGCTAATAATGTCATTAGCCAAGGCTTCGTGTCACCCTGTAGCTTCTAGCTGCTAATAATGTCATTAGCCAAAGCCTCGTATCACCATGTAGGTTATAGCTTCTAGTAAAATCAATAGTAAAGGCCTCGTGTCATCCTGTAGCTTATAGCTGCTAATAATGCTATTAGGCAAGGCCTCGTGTCATCCTGAAGCTTATAGCTGCTAATAATGTCATTAGCCAAGGCTTCGTGTCACCCTGTAGCTTCTAGCTGCTAATAATGTCATTAGCCAAAGCCTCGTATCACCATGTAGGTTATAGCTTCTAGTAAAATCAATAGTAAAGGCCTCGTGTCATCCTGTAGCTTATAGCTGCTAATAATGCTATTAGGCAAGGCCTCGTGTCATCCTGTAGCTTATAGCTGCTAATAATGTCATTAGCCAAGGATTCGTGTCAGCCTGTAGCTTCTAGCTGCTAATAATGTCATTAGTCTAGACCTCGTGTCACACTGTAGCATATAGCTGCTAATAATGTCATTAGCCAAGGCCTCGTGTCACCCTGTAGCATATAGCTGCTAGTAATGTCAATAGCCAAGGCCTCGTGTCACCCTGAAGCTCATAGCTGCTAATAATGTCATTAGGCAAGGTCTCGTGTTACCCTGTAGCTTATAGCTGCTAGTAATACCAGTATACAAAGCCTAGTCTCACCCTGTAGCTTATAGCTGCTAGTAATACCAGTAGACAAAGCCTAGTATCACCCTGTAGGTTATAGCTGCTAGTAATACCAGTAGACAAAGCCTCGTGTTACCCTGTAGCTTATAGCTGCTAGTAATACCAGTAGACAAAGCCTCATGTCACCCTGTAGCTTATAGCTGCTATTAATACCAGTAGACAAATCCTCGTGTCACCCTGTAGCTTATAGCTGCTAGTAATACCAGTAGACAAAGCCTCGTGTCACCCTGTAGCTTATAGCTGCTAGTAATACCAGTAGAAAAAGCCTCGTGTCACCCTGTAGCTTATAGCTGCTAGTAATAACAGTAGACAAAGCCTCGTGTCACAATGTAGCTTATAGCTGCTAGTGATACCAGTAGACAAAGGCCTAATGTCACCCTGTAGCTCATTGCTGCTAGTAATACCAGTAGACAAAGCCTCGTGTCACCTTGTAGCTTATAGCTGCTAGTAATACAAGTAGACAAAGCCTCGTGTCACCCTGTAGCTTATGGCTGCTAGTAATACCAGTAGATAAAGCCTTGTGTCACCTTGTAGCTTATAGCTGCTAGTAATACCAGTAGACAAAGCCTCGTGTCACCCTGTATCTTACGGCTGCTAGTAATACTAGTAGACAAAGTCTCGTGTCACCCTGTAGCTTATTGCTGCTAGTAATACCAGTAGACAAAGCCTCGTGTCACCCTGTAGCTTATAGCTGCTAGTAATACAAGTAGACACCGCCTCGTGTCACCCCAGCTTATAGCTGCTAGTAATACCAGTTGACAAAGCCTCGTGTCATCCTGTAGCTTATTGCTGCTACTAATACCAGTAGACAAAGCCTCGTGTCACCCTGTAGCTTATAGCTTCTAGTAATACCAGTAGACAAAGCCTCGTGTCACCCCGTAGCTTATAGCTGCTAGTAATACCAGTAGACAAAGCCTCGTGTCACCCTGTAGATTATAGCTGCTAGTAATACCAGTAGGCAAAGCCTCCTGTCACCCTGTAGCTTATAGCTGCTAGTGATACCAGTAGACAATGCCTCGTGTTACCCTGTAGCTTATAGCTGCTAGTGATACCAGTAGACAAAGCCTCGTGTCACCCAGTAGCTTATAGCTTCTAGTAATACAGTAGACAAAGCATCGTGTCACCCTGTAGCTTATAGCTGCTAGTAATACCAGTAGACACCGCCTCGTGTCACCCCAGCTTATAGCTGCTAGTAATACCAGTTGACAAAGCCTCGTGTCATCCTGTAGCTTATTGCTGCTACTAATAACAGTAGACAAAGCCTCGTGTCACCCTGTAGCTTATAGCTTCTAGTAATACCAGTAGACAAAGCCTCGTGTCACCCCGTAGCTTATAGCTGCTAGTGGTACCAGTAGACAAAGCCTCGTGTCACCCTGTAGCTTATAGCTGCTAGTAATACCAGTAGGCAAAGCCTCCTGTCACCCTGTAGCTTATAGCTGCTAGTGATACCAGTAGACAATGCCTCGTGTTACCCTGTAGCTTATAGCTGCTAGTGATACCAGTAGACAAAGCCTCGTGTCACCCAGTAGCTTATAGCTTCTAGTAATACAGTAGACAAAGCATCGTGTCACCCTGTAGCTTATAGCTGCTAGTAATACCAGTATACAAAGCCTCGTGTTACCCTGTAGCTTATAGCTGCTAGTAATACCAGTAGACAAAGCCACGTGTCACCCTGTAGCTTATAGCTGCTAGTAATACCAGTAGACAAAGCCTCGTGTCACCCTGTAGCTTATAGCTGCTAGTAATAACAGTAGACAAAGCCTCGTGTCACACTGTAGCTTATAGCTGCTAGTGATACCAGTAGACAAAGCCTCTTGTCACCCTGTAGCTTATGGCAGCTAGTAATACCGGTAGACAAAGCCTCGTGTCACCTTGTAGCTTATAGCCGCTAGTAATACAAGTAGACAAAGCCTCGTGTCACCCTGTAGCATATGGCTGCTAGTAATACCAGTAGACAAAGCCTCGTGTCACCTTGTAGCTTATAGCTGCTAGTAATACCAGTAGACAAAGCCTCGTGTCACCCTGTAACTTATGGCTGCTAGTAATACTAGTAGACAAAGCCTCGTGTCACCCTGTAGCTTATTGCTGCTAGTAATACCAGTAGACAAAGCCTCGTGTCACCCTGTAGCTTATAGCTGCTAGTAATACCAGTAGACAAAGCCTCGTGTCACTCTGTAGCTTATAGCTGCTATTGATACCAGTAGACAAAGCCTCGTGTCACATTGTAGCCTATAGCTTCTAGTAATACCAGTAGACAAAGCCTCGTGTCACCCCGTAGCTTATAGCTGCTAGTAATACCAGTAGACAAAGCCTCGTGTCACCCTGTAGCTTATAGCTGCTTGTGGTACCAGTAGACAAAGCCTCGTGTTACTAGGTAGCTTATAGCTGCTAGCGATACCAGTAGACAAAGCCTCGTGTCACCCTGTAGCTTATAGCTGCTAGTAATAACAGTAGAAAAAGCCTCGTGTCACACTGTAGCTTATAGCTGCTAGTGATACCAGTAGAATAAGCCTCGTATCACCCTGTACCTTATGGCTGCTAGTAATACCAGTAGACAAAGCCTCGTGTCACCTTGTAGATTAAAGCTGCTAGTAATACAAGTAGACAAAGCCTCGTGTCACCCTGTAGCTTATGGCTGCTAGTAATACCAGTAGACAAAGCCTCGTGTCACCTTGTAGCTTATAGCTGCTAGTAATACCAGTAGACAAAGCCTCGTGTCACCCTGTAGCTTAAGGCTGCTAGTAATACTAGTAGACAAAGCCTCGTGTCACCCTGTAGCTTATTGCTGCTAGTAATACCAGTTGACAAAGCCTCGTGTCATCCTGTAGCTTATTGCTGCTACTAATACCAGTAAACAAAGCCTCGTGTCACCCTGTAGCTTATAGCTTCTAGTAATACCAGTAGACAAAGCCTCGTGTCACCCCGTAGCTTATAGCTGCTAGTAATACCAGTAGACAAAGCCTCGTGTCACCCTGTAGCTTATAGCTGCTAGTAAAACCAGTTGACAAAGCCTCGTGTCATCCTGTAGCTTATTGCTGCTACTAATACCAGTAGACAAAGCCTCGTGTCACCCTGTAGCTTATAGCTTCTAGTATACCAGTAGACAAAGCCTCGTGTCACCCCGTAGCTTATAGCTGCTAGTAATACCAGTAGACAAAGCCTCGTGTCACCCTGTAGCTTATAGCTGCTAGTAATACCAGTAGACAAAGCCTCGTGTCACCTTGTAGCTTATAGCTGCTAGTAATACCAGTAGACAAAGCCTCGTGGCACCTTGTAGCTTATAGCTGCTAGTAATAACAGTAGACAAAGCCTCGTGTCACACTGTAGCTTATAGCTGCTAGTGATACCAGTAGACAAAGCCTCGTGTCACACTGTAGCTTATAGCTGATAGTGATACCAGTAGACAAAGCCTCTTGTCACCCTGTAGCTTATGGCAGCTAGTAATACCAGTAGACAAAGCCTCGTGTCACCTTGTAGCTTATAGCTGCTAGTGATACCAGTAGACAAAGCCTCTTGTCACCCTGTAGCTTATGGCAGCTAGTAATACCAGTAGACAAAGCCTCGTGTCACCTTGTAGCATATGGCTGCTAGTAATACCAGTAGACAAAGCCTCGTGTCACCTTGTAGCTTATAGCTGCTAGTAATACCAGTAGACAAAGCCTCGTGTCACCCTGTAACTTATGGCTGCTAGTAATACTAGTAGACAAAGCCTCGTGTCACCCTATAGCTTATTGCTGCTAGTAATACCAGTAGCCAAAGCCTCGTGTCACCCTGTAGCTTATAGCTGCTGGTAATACCAGTAGACAAAGCCTCGTGTCACCCTGTAGCTTATAGCTGCTAGTAATACCAGTAGAAAAAGCCTAATGTCACCCTGTAGCTTATTGCTGCTAGTAATACCAGTAGACAAGCCTCGTGTCACCCTGTAGCTTATAGCTGCTGGTAATACCAGTAGACAAAGCCTCGTGTCACCCCGTAGCTTACAGCTGCTAGTAATACCAGTAGACAAAGCCTCGTGTCACCCTGCAGCTTATAGCTGCTAGTGATACCAGTAGACAAAGCCTCGTGTTACTAGGTAGCTTATAGCTGCTAGCGATACCAGTAGACAAAGCCTCGTGTCACCATGTAGCTTATAGCTGCTAGTAATAACAGTAGAAAAAGCCTTGTGTCACACTGTAGCTTATAGCTGCTAGTGATACCAATAGAAAAAGCCTCGTATTACCCTGTACCTTATGGCTGCCAGTAATACCAGTAGACAAAGCCTCGTGTCACCTTGTAGCTTATAGCTGCTAGTAATACAAGTAGACAAAGCCTCGTGTCACCCTGTAGCTTACGGCTGCTAGTAATACTAGTAGACAAAGCCTCGTGTTACCCTGTAGCTTATTGCTGCTAGTAATACCAGTTGACAAAGCCTCGTGTCACCCTGTAGCTTATGGCTGCTAGTAATACCAGTAGACAAAGCCTCGTGTCACCCTGTAGCTTATAGCTGCTAGTAATACAAGTAGACAATGCCTCATGTCACCTTGTAGCTTATAGCTGCTAGTAATACCAGTAGACAAAGCCTCGTGTCACCCTGTAGCTTACGGCTGCTAGTAATACTAGTAGACAAAGCCTCGTGTCATCCTGTAGCTTATTGCTGCTACTAATACCAGTAGACAAAGCCTCGTGTCACCCTGTAGCTTATAGCTTCTAGTAATACCAGTAGACAAAGCCTCGTGTCACCCCGTAGCTTATAGCTGCTAGTAATACCAGTAGACAAAGCCTCGTGTCACCCTGTAGCTTATAGCTGCTAGTAATACCAGTAGACAAAGCCTCGTGTCACCTTGTAGCTTATAGCTGCTAGTAATACCAGTAGACAAAGCCTCGTGTCACCCTGTAGCTTATAGCTGCTAGTAATACCAGTAGACAAAGCCTCGTGTCACCCTGTAGCTTATAGCTGCTAGTAATACCAGTAGACAAAGCCTCGTGTCACCCTGTAGCTTATTGCTGCTAGTAATACCAGTTGACAAAGCCTCGTGTCACCCCGTAGCTTATAGCTGCTAGTAATACCAGTAGACAAAGCCTCGTGTCACCTTGTAGCTTATAGCTGCTAGTAATACCAGTAGACAAAGCCTCGTGTCACCCTGTAGCTTATAGCTGCTATTGATACCAGTTGACAAAGCCTCGTGTCACCCTGTAGCTTATAGCTGCTAGTAATACCAGTAGACAAAGCCTCGTGTCACCCTGTAGCTTATTGCTGCTAGTAATACCAGTTGACAAAGCCTCGTGTCATCCTGTAGCTTATTGCTGCTACTAATACCAGTAGACAAAGCCTCGTGTCACCCTGTAGCTTATAGCTTCTAGTAATACCAGTAGACAAAGCCTCGTGTCACCCCGTAGCTTATAGCTGCTAGTAATACCAGTAGACAAAGCCTCGTGTCACCCTGTAGCTTATAGCTGCTAGTAATACCAGTAGACAAAGCCTCGTGTCACCTTGTAGCTTATAGCTGCTAGTAATACCAGTAGACAAAGCCTCGTGTCACCCTGTAGCTTATAGCTGCTATTGATACCAGTTGACAAAGCCTCGTGTCACCCTGTAGCTTATAGCTGCTAGTAATACCAGTAGACAAAGCCTCGTGTCACCTTGTAGCTTATAGCTGCTAGTAATACCAGTAGACAAAGCCTTGTGTCACCCTGTAGCTTATGGCTGCTAGTAATACTAGTAGACAAAGCCTCGTGTCACCCTGTAGCTTATTGCTGCTAGTGATACCAGTAGACAAAGCCTCATGTCACCCTGTAGCTTATAGCTGCTAGTAATACCAGTATACAAAAACCTCGTGTCACCTTGTAGCTTATAGCTGCTAGTAATACCAGTATACAAAGTCTCGTGTCACCCTGTAGCTTATAGCTGCTAGTAATACCAGTAGACAAAGCCTCGTGTCACCCTGTAGCTTATAGCTGCTAGTGATACCAATAGACAAAGCCTCGTGTCACTCTGTAGCTTATAGCTGCTAGTGATACCAGTATACAAAGTCTCGTGTCACCCTGTAGCTTATAGCTTCTTGTAATACCAGTAGACAAAGCCTCGTGTCACCCTGTAGCTTATAGCTGCTAGTAATACCAGTAGACAAAGCCTCGTGTCACCCTGTAGCTTATAGCTGCTAGTGATACCAGTAGACAAAGCCTCTTGTTACTAGGTAGCTTATAGCTGCTAGCGATACCAGTAGACAAAGCCTCGTGTCACCCTGTAGCTTATAGCTGCTAGTAATAACAGTAGAAAAAGCCTCGAGTCACACTGTAGCTTATAGCTGCTAGTGATACCAGTAGAAAAAGCCTCGTATTACCCTGTACCTTATGGCTGCTAGTAATACCAGTAGACAAAGCCTCGTGTCACCTTGTAGCTTATAGCTGCTAGTAATACAAGTAGACAATGCCTCGTGTCACCCTGTAGCTTATGGTTGCTAGTAATACCAGTAGACAAAGCCTCGTGTCACCCTGTAGCTTATAGCTGCTAGTAATACCAGTAGACAAAGCCTCGTGTCACCCTTAGCTTATAGCTGCTAGTAATACAAGTAGACAATGCCTCGTGTCACCTTGTAGCTTATAGCTGCTAGTAATACCAGTAGACAAAGCCTCGTGTCACCCTGTAGCTTACGGCTGCTAGTAATACTAGTAGACAAAGCCTCGTGTCACCCTGTAGCTTATTGCTGCTAGTAATACCAGTTGACAAAGCCTCGTGTCATCCTGTAGCTTATTGCTGCTACTAATACCAGTAGACAAAGCCTCGTGTCACCCTGTAGCTTATAGCTTCTAGTAATACCAGTAGACAAAGCCTCGTGTCACCCCGTAGCTTATAGCTGCTAGTAATACCAGTAGACAAAGCCTCGTGTCACCCTGTAGCTTATAGCTGCTAGTAATACCAGTAGACAAAGCCTCGTGTCACCTTGTAGCTTATAGCTGCTAGTAATACCAGTAGACAAAGCCTCGTGTCACCTTGTAGCTTATAGCTGCTAGTAATACCAGTAGACAAAGCCTCGTGTCACCCTGTAGCTTATAGCTGCTATTGATACCAGTTGACAAAGCCTCGTGTCACCCTGTAGCTTATAGCTGCTAGTAATACCAGTAGACAAAGCCTCGTGTCACCTTGTAGCTTATAGCTGCTAGTAATACCAGTAGACAAAGCCTTGTGTCACCCTGTAGCTTATGGCTGCTAGTAATACTAGTAGTCAAAGCCTTGTGTCACCCTGTAGCTTATTGCTGCTAGTAATACCAGTAGACAAAGCCTCGTGTTACCCTGTAGCTTATAGCTGCTAGTAATACCAGTAGACAAAGCGTCGTGTCACTCTGTAGCTTATAGCTGCTAGTAATACCAGTAGACAAAGCCTCGTGTCACCCTGTAGCTTATTGCTGCTAGTAATGCCAGTAGACAAAGCCTCGTGTCACCCTGTAGCTTATAGCTGATAGTGATACCAGTAGACAAAGCCTCATGTCACCCTGTAGCTTATAGCTGCTAGTAATACCAGTAGGCAAAGCCTCCTGTCACCCTGTAGCTTATAGCTGCTAGTGATACCAGTAGACAATGCCTCGTGTTACCCTGTAGCTTATAGCTGCTAGTGATACCAGTAGACAAAGCCTCGTGTCACCCAGTAGCTTATAGCTTCTAGTAATACAGTAGACAAAGCATCGTGTCACCCTGTAGCTTATAGCTGCTAGTAATACCAGTAGACACCGCCTCGTGTCACCCCAGCATATAGCTGCTAGTAATACCAGTTGACAAAGCCTCGTGTCATCCTGTAGCTTATTGCTGCTACTAATAACAGTAGACAAAGCCTCGTGTCACCCTGTAGCTTATAGCTTCTAGTAATACCAGTAGACAAAGCCTCGTGTCACCCCGTAGCTTATAGCTGCTAGTGGTACCAGTAGACAAAGCCTCGTGTCACCCTGTAGCTTATAGCTGCTAGTAATACCAGTAGGCAAAGCCTCCTGTCACCCTGTAGCTTATAGCTGCTAGTGATACCAGTAGACAATGCCTCGTGTTACCCTGTAGCTTATAGCTGCTAGTGATACCAGTAGACAAAGCCTCGTGTCACCCAGTAGCTTATAGCTTCTAGTAATACAGTAGACAAAGCATCGTGTCACCCTGTAGCTTATAGCTGCTAGTAATACCAGTATACAAAGCCTCGTGTTACCCTGTAGCTTATAGCTGCTAGTAATACCAGTAGACAAAGCCACGTGTCACCCTGTAGCTTATAGCTGCTAGTAATACCAGTAGACAAAGCCTCGTGTCACCCTGTAGCTTATAGCTGCTAGTAATAACAGTAGACAAAGCCTCGTGTCACACTGTAGCTTATAGCTGCTAGTGATACCAGTAGACAAAGCCTCTTGTCACCCTGTAGCTTATGGCAGCTAGTAATACCAGTAGACAAAGCCTCGTGTCACCTTGTAGCTTATAGCCGCTAGTAATACAAGTAGACAAAGCCTCGTGTCACCCTGTAGCATATGGCTGCTAGTAATACCAGTAGACAAAGCCTCGTGTCACCTTGTAGCTTATAGCTGCTAGTAATACCAGTAGACAAAGCCTCGTGTCACCCTGTAACTTATGGCTGCTAGTAATACTAGTAGACAAAGCCTCGTGTCACCCTGTAGCTTATAGCTGCTAGTAATACCAGTATACAAAGCCTCGTGTCACCCTGTAGCTTATAGCTGCTAGTAATACTAGTATACAAAGCCTCGTGTCACCCTGTAACTTATGGCTGCTAGTAATACTAGTAGACAAAGCCTCGTGTCACCCTGTAGCTTATAGCTGCTAGTAATACCAGTATACAAAGCCTCGTGTCACCCTGTAGCTTATAGCTGCTATTAATACTAGTAGACAAAGCCTCGTGTCACCCTGTAGCTTATAGCTGCTAGTAATACCAGTAGACAAAGCCTCGTGTCACCTTGTAGCTTATTGCTGCTAGTAATACCAGTAGACAAAGCCTCGTGTCACCCTGTAGCTTATAGCTGCTAGTAATACCAGTAGAAAATGCCTAATGTCACCCTGTAGCTTATTGCTGCTAGTAATACCAGTAGGCAAAGCCTCGTGTCACATTGTAGCCTATAGCTTCTAGTAATACCAGTAGACAAAGCCTCGTGTCACCCCGTAGCTTATAGCTGCTAGTAATACCAGTAGACAAAGCCTCGTGTCACCCTGTAGCTTATAGCTGCTTGTGGTACCAGTAGACAAAGCCTCGTGTTACTAGGTAGCTTATAGCTGCTAGCGATACCAGTAGACAAAGCCTCGTGTCACCCTGTAGCTTATAGCTGCTAGTAATAACAGTAGAAAAAGCCTCGTGTCACACTGTAGCTTATAGCTGCTAGTGATACCAGTAGAAAAAGCCTCGTATCACCCTGTACCTTATGGCTGCTAGTAATACCAGTAGACAAAGCCTCGTGTCACCTTGTAGATTAAAGCTGCTAGTAATACAAGTAGACAAAGCCTCGTGTCACCCTGTAGCTTATGGCTGCTAGTAATACCAGTAGACAAAGCCTCGTGTCACCTTGTAGCTTATAGCTGCTAGTAATACCAGTAGACAAAGCCTCGTGTCACCCTGTAGCTTAAGGCTGCTAGTAATACTAGTAGACAAAGCCTCGTGTCACCTTGTAGCTTATAGCTGCTAGTAATACCAGTTGACAAAGCCTCGTGTCATCCTGTAGCTTATTGCTGCTACTAATACCAGTAAACAAAGCCTCGTGTCACCCTGTAGCTTATAGCTTCTAGTAATACCAGTAGACAAAGCCTCGTGTCACCCCGTAGCTTATAGCTGCTAGTAATACCAGTAGACAAAGCCTCGTGTCACCCTGTAGCTTATAGCTGCTAGTAAAACCAGTTGACAAAGCCTCGTGTCATCCTGTAGCTTATTGCTGCTACTAATACCAGTAGACAAAGCCTCGTGTCACCCTGTAGCTTATAGCTTCTAGTATACCAGTAGACAAAGCCTCGTGTCACCCCGTAGCTTATAGCTGCTAGTAATACCAGTAGACAAAGCCTCGTGTCACCCTGTAGCTTATAGCTGCTAGTAATACCAGTAGACAAAGCCTCGTGTCACCTTGTAGCTTATAGCTGCTAGTAATACCAGTAGACAAAGCCTCGTGGCACCCTGTAGCTTATAGCTGCTAGTAATAACAGTAGACAAAGCCTCGTGTCACACTGTAGCTTATAGCTGCTAGTGATACCAGTAGACAAAGCCTCGTGTCACACTGTAGCTTATAGCTGATAGTGATACCAGTAGACAAAGCCTCTTGTCACCCTGTAGCTTATGGCAGCTAGTAATACCAGTAGACAAAGCCTCGTGTCACCTTGTAGCTTATAGCTGCTAGTGATACCAGTAGACAAAGCCTCTTGTCACCCTGTAGCTTATGGCAGCTAGTAATACCAGTAGACAAAGCCTCGTGTCACCTTGTAGCATATGGCTGCTAGTAATACCAGTAGACAAAGCCTCGTGTCACCTTGTAGCTTATAGCTGCTAGTAATACCAGTAGACAAAGCCTCGTGTCACCCTGTAACTTATGGCTGCTAGTAATACTAGTAGACAAAGCCTCGTGTCACCCTATAGCTTATTGCTGCTAGTAATACCAGTAGCCAAAGCCTCGTGTCACCCTGTAGCTTATAGCTGCTGGTAATACCAGTAGACAAAGCCTCGTGTCACCCTGTAGCTTATAGCTGCTAGTAATACCAGTAGAAAAAGCCTAATGTCACCCTGTAGCTTATTGCTGCTAGTAATACCAGTAGACAAGCCTCGTGTCACCCTGTAGCTTATAGCTGCTGGTAATACCAGTAGACAAAGCCTCGTGTCACCCCGTAGCTTACAGCTGCTAGTAATACCAGTAGACAAAGCCTCGTGTCACCCTGCAGCTTATAGCTGCTAGTGATACCAGTAGACAAAGCCTCGTGTTACTAGGTAGCTTATAGCTGCTAGCGATACCAGTAGACAAAGCCTCGTGTCACCATGTAGCTTATAGCTGCTAGTAATAACAGTAGAAAAAGCCTCGTGTCACACTGTAGCTTATAGCTGCTAGTGATACCAATAGAAAAAGCCTCGTATTACCCTGTACCTTATGGCTGCCAGTAATACCAGTAGACAAAGCCTCGTGTCACCTTGTAGCTTATAGCTGCTAGTAATACAAGTAGACAAAGCCTCGTGTCACCCTGTAGCTTACGGCTGCTAGTAATACTAGTAGACAAAGCCTCGTGTTACCCTGTAGCTTATTGCTGCTAGTAATACCAGTTGACAAAGCCTCGTGTCACCCTGTAGCTTATGGCTGCTAGTAATACCAGTAGACAAAGCCTCGTGTCACCCTGAGGCTCATAGCTGCTAGTAATACAAGTAGACAATGCCTCGTGTCACCTTGTAGCTTATAGCTGCTAGTAATACCAGTAGACAAAGCCTCGTGTCACCCTGTAGCTTACGGCTGCTAGTAATACTAGTAGACAAAGCCTCGTGTCACCCTGTAGCTTATTGCTGCTAGTAATACCAGTTGACAAAGCCTCGTGTCATCCTGTAGCTTATTGCTGCTACTAATACCAGTAGACAATGCCTCGTGTCACCCTGTAGCTTATAGCTTCTAGTAATACCAGTAGACAAAGCCTCGTGTCACCCCGTAGCTTATAGCTGCTAGTAATACCAGTAGACAAAGCCTCGTGTCACCCTGTAGCTTATAGCTGCTAGTAATACCAGTAGACAAAGCCTCGTGTCACCTTGTAGCTTATAGCTGCTAGTAATACCAGTAGACAAAGCCTCGTGTCACCCTGTAGCTTATAGCTGCTATTGATACCAGTTGACAAAGCCTCGTGTCACCCTGTAGCTTATAGCTGCTAGTAATACCAGTAGACAAAGCCTCGTGTCACCTTGTAGCTTATAGCTGCTAGTAATACCAGTAGACAAAGCCTTGTGTCACCCTGTAGCTTATGGCTGCTAGTAATACTAGTAGACAAAGCCTCGTGTCACCCTGTAGCTTATTGCTGCTAGTGATACCAGTAGACAAAGCCTCATGTCACCCTGTAGCTTATAGCTGCTAGTAATACCAGTATACAAAAACCTCGTGTCACCTTGTAGCTTATAGCTGCTAGTAATACCAGTATACAAAGTCTCGTGTCACCCTGTAGCTTATAGCTGCTAGTAATACCAGTAGACAAAGCCTCGTGTCACCCTGTAGCTTATAGCTGCTAGTGATACCAATAGACAAAGCCTCGTGTCACTCTGTAGCTTATAGCTGCTAGTGATACCAGTATACAAAGTCTCGTGTCACCCTGTAGCTTATAGCTTCTTGTAATACCAGTAGACAAAGCCTCGGGTCACCCTGTAGCTTATAGCTGCTAGTAATACCAGTAGACAAAGCCTCGTGTCACCCTGTAGCTTATAGCTGCTAGTGATACCAGTAGACAAAGCCTCTTGTTACTAGGTAGCTTATAGCTACTAGCGATACCAGTAGACAAAGCCTCGTGTCACCCTGTAGCTTATAGCTGCTAGTAATAACAGTAGAAAAAGCCTCGAGTCACACTGTAGCTTATAGCTGCTAGTGATACCAGTAGAAAAAGCCTCTTATTACCCTGTACCTTATGGCTGCTAGTAATACCAGTAGACAAAGCCTCGTGTCACCTTGTAGCTTATAGCTGCTAGTAATACAAGTAGACAATGCCTCGTGTCACCCTGTAGCTTATGGCTGCTAGTAATACCAGTAGACAAAGCCTCGTGTCACCCTGTAGCTTATAGCTGCTAGTAATACCAGTAGACAAAGCCTCGTGTCACCCTTAGCTTATAGCTGCTAGTAATACAAGTAGACAATGCCTCGTGTCACCTTGTAGCTTATAGCTGCTAGTAATACCAGTAGACAAAGCCTCGTGTCACCCTGTAGCTTACGGCTGCTAGTAATGCTAGTAGACAAAGCCTCGTGTCACCCTGTAGCTTATTGCTGCTAGTAATACCAGTTGACAAAGCCTCGTGTCATCCTGTAGCTTATTGCTGCTACTAATACCAGTAGACAAAGTCTCGTGTCACCCTGTAGCTTATAGCTTCTAGTAATACCAGTAGACAAAGCCTCGTGTCACCCCGTAGCTTATAGCTGCTAGTAATACCAGTAGACAAAGCCTCGTGTCACCCTGTAGCTTATAGCTGCTAGTAATACCAGTAGACAAAGCCTCGTGTCACCTTGTAGCTTATAGCTGCTAGTAATACCAGTAGACAAAGCCTCGTGTCACCTTGTAGCTTATAGCTGCTAGTAATACCAGTAGACAAAGCCTCGTGTCACCCTGTAGCTTATAGCTGCTATTGATACCAGTTGACAAAGCCTCGTGTCACCCTGTAGCTTATAGCTGCTAGTAATACCAGTAGACAAAGCCTCGTGTCACCTTGTAGCTTATAGCTGCTAGTAATACCAGTAGACAAAGCCTTGTGTCACCCTGTAGCTTATGGCTGCTAGTAATACTAGTAGTCAAAGCCTTGTGTCACCCTGTAGCTTATTGCTGCTAGTAATACCAGTAGACAAAGCCTCGTGTTACCCTGTAGCTTATAGCTGCTAGTAATACCAGTAGACAAAGCGTCGTGTCACTCTGTAGCTTATAGCTGCTAGTAATACCAGTAGACAAAGCCTCGTGTCACCCTGTAGCTTATTGCTGCTAGTAATGCCAGTAGACAAAGCCTCGTGTCACCCTGTAGCTTATAGCTGATAGTGATACCAGTAGACAAAGCCTCATGTCACCCTGTAGCTTATAGCTGCTATTAATACCAGTAAACAAAAACCTCGTGTCACCTTGTAGCTTATAGCTGCTAGTAATACCAGTATACAAAGTCTCGTGTCACCCTGTAGCTTATAGCTGCTAGTAATACCAATAGACAAAGCCTCGTGTTACTAGGTAGCTTATAGCTGCTAGCGATACCAGTAGACAAAGCCTCGTGTCACCTTGTAGCTTATAGCTGCTAGTAATACAAGTAGACAAAGCCTCGTGTCACCCTGTAGCTTACGGCTGCTAGTAATACTAGTAGACAAAGCCTCGTGTTACCCTGTAGCTTATTGCTGCTAGTAATACCAGTTGACAAAGCCTCGTGTCACCCTGTAGCTTATGGCTGCTAGTAATACCAGTAGACAAAGCCTCGTGTCACCCTGAGGCTCATAGCTGCTAGTAATACAAGTAGACAATGCCTCGTGTCACCTTGTAGCTTATAGCTGCTAGTAATACCAGTAGACAAAGCCTCGTGTCACCCTGTAGCTTACGGCTGCTAGTAATACTAGTAGACAAAGCCTCGTGTCACCCTGTAGCTTATTGCTGCTAGTAATACCAGTTGACAAAGCCTCGTGTCACCCTGTAGCTTATTGCTGCTAGTAATACCAGTTGACAAAGCCTCGTGTCACCCTGTAGCTTATGGCTGCTACTAATACCAGTAGACAAAGCCTCGTGTCACCCTGTAGCTTATAGCTTCTAGTAATACCAGTAGACAAAGCCTCGTGTCACCCCGTAGCTTATAGCTGCTAGTAATACCAGTAGACAAAGCCTCGTGTCACCCTGTAGCTTATAGCTGCTAGTAATACCAGTAGACAAAGCCTCGTGTCACCTTGTAGCTTATAGCTGCTAGTAATACCAGTAGACAAAGCCTCGTGTCACCCTGTAGCTTATAGCTGCTATTGATACCAGTTGACAAAGCCTCGTGTCACCCTGTAGCTTATAGCTGCTAGTAATACCAGTAGACAAAGCCTCGTGTCACCTTGTAGCTTATAGCTGCTAGTAATACTAGTAGACAAAGCCTCGTGTCACCCTGTAGCTTATAGCTGCTAGTAATACCAGTAGACAAAGCCTTGTGTCACCCTGTAGCTTATGGCTGCTAGTAATACTAGTAGACAAAGCCTCGTGTCACCCTGTAGCTTATTGCTGCTAGTGATACCAGTAGACAAAGCCTCATGTCACCCTGTAGCTTATAGCTGCTAGTAATACCAGTATACAAAAACCTCGTGTCACCTTGTAGCTTATAGCTGCTAGTAATACCAGTATACAAAGTCTCGTGTCACCCTGTAGCTTATAGCTGCTAGTAATACCAGTAGACAAAGCCTCGTGTCACCCTGTAGCTTATAGCTGCTAGTGATACCAATAGACAAAGCCTCGTGTCACTCTGTAGCTTATAGCTGCTAGTGATACCAGTATACAAAGTCTCGTGTCACCCTGTAGCTTATAGCTTCTTGTAATACCAGTAGACAAAGCCTCGTGTCACCCTGTAGCTTATAGCTGCTAGTAATACCAGTAGACAAAGCCTCGTGTCACCCTGTAGCTTATAGCTGCTAGTGATACCAGTAGACAAAGCCTCTTGTTACTAGGTAGCTTATAGCTACTAGCGATACCAGTAGACAAAGCCTCGTGTCACCCTGTAGCTTATAGCTGCTAGTAATAACAGTAGAAAAAGCCTCGAGTCACACTGTAGCTTATAGCTGCTAGTGATACCAGTAGAAAAAGCCTCGTATTACCCTGTACCTTATGGCTGCTAGTAATACCAGTAGACAAAGCCTCGTGTCACCTTGTAGCTTATAGCTGCTAGTAATACAAGTAGACAATGCCTCGTGTCACCCTGTAGCTTATGGCTGCTAGTAATACCAGTAGACAAAGCCTCGTGTCACCCTGTAGCTTATAGCTGCTAGTAATACCAGTAGACAAAGCCTCGTGTCACCCTTAGCTTATAGCTGCTAGTAATACAAGTAGACAATGCCTCGTGTCACCTTGTAGCTTATAGCTGCTAGTAATACCAGTAGACAAAGCCTCGTGTCACCCTGTAGCTTACGGCTGCTAGTAATGCTAGTAGACAAAGCCTCGTGTCACCCTGTAGCTTATTGCTGCTAGTAATACCAGTTGACAAAGCCTCGTGTCATCCTGTAGCTTATTGCTGCTACTAATACCAGTAGACAAAGCCTCGTGTCACCCTGTAGCTTATAGCTTCTAGTAATACCAGTAGACAAAGCCTCGTGTCACCCCGTAGCTTATAGCTGCTAGTAATACCAGTAGACAAAGCCTCGTGTCACCCTGTAGCTTATAGCTGCTAGTAATACCAGTAGACAAAGCCTCGTGTCACCTTGTAGCTTATAGCTGCTAGTAATACCAGTAGACAAAGCCTCGTGTCACCTTGTAGCTTATAGCTGCTAGTAATACCAGTAGACAAAGCCTTGTGTCACCCTGTAGCTTATGGCTGCTAGTAATACTAGTAGTCAAAGCCTTGTGTCACCCTGTAGCTTATTGCTGCTAGTAATACCAGTAGACAAAGCCTCGTGTTACCCTGTAGCTTATAGCTGCTAGTAATACCAGTAGACAAAGCGTCGTGTCACTCTGTAGCTTATAGCTGCTAGTAATACCAGTAGACAAAGCCTCGTGTCACCCTGTAGCTTATAGCTGCTAGTGATACCAGTAGACAAAGCCTCTTGTTACTAGGTAGCTTATAGCTACTAGCGATACCAGTAGACAAAGCCTCGTGTCACCCTGTAGCTTATAGCTGCTAGTAATAACAGTAGAAAAAGCCTCGAGTCACACTGTAGCTTATAGCTGCTAGTGATACCAGTAGAAAAAGCCTCGTATTACCCTGTACCTTATGGCTGCTAGTAATACCAGTAGACAAAGCCTCGTGTCACCTTGTAGCTTATAGCTGCTAGTAATACAAGTAGACAATGCCTCGTGTCACCCTGTAGCTTATGGCTGCTAGTAATACCAGTAGACAAAGCCTCGTGTCACCCTGTAGCTTATAGCTGCTAGTAATACCAGTAGACAAAGCCTCGTGTCACCCTTAGCTTATAGCTGCTAGTAATACAAGTAGACAATGCCTCGTGTCACCTTGTAGCTTATAGCTGCTAGTAATACCAGTAGACAAAGCCTCGTGTCACCCTGTAGCTTACGGCTGCTAGTAATGCTAGTAGACAAAGCCTCGTGTCACCCTGTAGCTTATTGCTGCTAGTAATACCAGTTGACAAAGCCTCGTGTCATCCTGTAGCTTATTGCTGCTACTAATACCAGTAGACAAAGCCTCGTGTCACCCTGTAGCTTATAGCTTCTAGTAATACCAGTAGACAAAGCCTCGTGTCACCCCGTAGCTTATAGCTGCTAGTAATACCAGTAGACAAAGCCTCGTGTCACCCTGTAGCTTATAGCTGCTAGTAATACCAGTAGACAAAGCCTCGTGTCACCTTGTAGCTTATAGCTGCTAGTAATACCAGTAGACAAAGCCTCGTGTCACCTTGTAGCTTATAGCTGCTAGTAATACCAGTAGACAAAGCCTTGTGTCACCCTGTAGCTTATGGCTGCTAGTAATACTAGTAGTCAAAGCCTTGTGTCACCCTGTAGCTTATTGCTGCTAGTAATACCAGTAGACAAAGCCTCGTGTTACCCTGTAGCTTATAGCTGCTAGTAATACCAGTAGACAAAGCGTCGTGTCACTCTGTAGCTTATAGCTGCTAGTAATACCAGTAGACAAAGCCTCGTGTCACCCTGTAGCTTATTGCTGCTAGTAATGCCAGTAGACAAAGCCTCGTGTCACCCTGTAGCTTATAGCTGATAGTGATACCAGTAGACAAAGCCTCATGTCACCCTGTAGCTTATAGCTGCTATTAATACCAGTAAACAAAAACCTCGTGTCACCTTGTAGCTTATAGCTGCTAGTAATACCAGTATACAAAGTCTCGTGTCACCCTGTAGCTTATAGCTGCTAGTAATACCAATAGACAAAGCCTCGTGTTACTAGGTAGCTTATAGCTGCTAGCGATACCAGTAGACAAAGCCTCGTGTCACCCTGTAGCTTATAGCTGCTAGTAATAACAGTAGAAAAAGCCTCGTGTCACACTGTAGCTTATAGCTGCTAGTGATACCAGTAGAAAAAGCCTCGTATTACCCTGTACCTTATGGCTGCTAGTAATACCAGTAGACAAAGCCTCGTGTCACCTTGTAGCTTATAGCTGCTAGTAATACAAGTAGACAATGCCTCGTGTCACCCTGTAGCTTATGGCTGCTAGTAATACCAGTAGACAAAGCCTCGTGTCACCCTGTAGCTTATAGCTGCTAGTAATACCAGTAGACAAAGCCTCGTGTCACCCTGTAGCTTATAGCTGCTAGTAATACAAGTAGACAATGCCTCGTGTCACCTTGTAGCTTATAGCTGCTAGTAATACCAGTAGACAAAGCCTCGTGTCACCCTGTAGCTTACGGCTGCTAGTAATACTAGTAGACAAAGCCTCGTGTCACCCTGTAGCTTATTGCTGCTAGTAATACCAGTTGACAAAGCCTCGTGTCATCCTGTAGCTTATTGCTGCTACTAATACCAGTAGACAAAGCCTCGTGTCACCCTGTAGCTTATAGCTGCTAGTAATACCAGTAGACAAAGCTTCGTGTCACCTTGTAGGTTATAGCTGCTAGTAATACCAGTAGACAAATCCTCGTGTCACCCTGTAGCTTATAGCTGCTATTGATACCAGTTGACAAAGCCTCGTGTCACCCTGTAGCTTATAGCTGCTAGTAATACTAGTAGACAAAGCCTCGTGTCACCTTGTAGCTTATAGCTGCTAGTAATACCAGTAGACAAAGCCTCGTGTCACTCTGTAGCTTATAGCTGCTAGTGATACCAGTATACAAAGTCTCGTGTCACCCTGTAGCTTATAGCTTCTTGTAATACCAGTAGACAAAGCCTCGTGTCACCCTGTAGCTTATAGCTGCTAGTGATGGCAGTATACAAAACTCGTGTCACCCTGTAGCTTATAGCTTCTTGTAATACCAGTAGACAAAGCCTCGTGTCACCCTGTAGCTTATAGCTGCTAGTAATACCAGTAGACAAAGCCTCGTCTCACCTTGTAGCTTATAGCTGCTAGTAATTACAGTAGACAAAGCCTCGTGTCACCCTGTAGCTTATAGCTGCTATTGATACCAGTTGACAAAGCCTCGTGTCACCCTGTAGCTTATAGCTGCTAGTAATACTAGTAGACAAAGCCTCGTGTCACCTTGTAGCTTATAGCTGCTAGTAATACCAGTAGACAAAGCCTCGTGTCACTCTGTAGCTTATAGCTGCTAGTGATACCAGTATACAAAGTCTCGTGTCACCCTGTAGCTTATAGCTTCTTGTAATACCAGTAGACAAAGCCTCGTGTCACCCTGTAGCTTATAGCTGCTAGTGATGGCAGTATACAAAACCTCGTGTCACCCTGTAGTTTATAGCTGCTAGTGATGGCAGTTGACAACTCCTCATGTTCTCAAATTTCTAATTGATGACTGTACAAATGCTAACGTAATCTACAGCTATTGTTTGCTTTCTTGCATATTTGGAATAGTTTTTTCATCTTAGCAATATTGCACATTCTCTAGGAAATTCGTAACTGATGTAAATTTTTTGCTCCAACTTCCAAATGTGTTTTACCTCTTATACCCTTTAAAATGTTTCACTACAAAGACTGTAATGAAAATTATTTTCTCAGTGATTAGTCCCTGTAAGATTGATAATGTAAAAGATCACAGAAATTTGAAAATATGTTTTAGTAATACTGCTATTTAATTTGCAAGGACGCATACAGGAACAGTTCTATATCAAAACTTCGAATGATATCTCTCGTAGAAAGTAATCCGCACTATGCCAGCTAAATCGCCCCTTGCATTTTCGCAACCCTTACTGCTTAGAAGTCATTGATAAAACATTTTCCTTACTTTCAAGTCGTCCCATTGAATGGTAACCATGACGACATGATATTGTTTACACAATATCAGCTCCTTACCGGAGAAGCGACGGTATCAAGTAGACATATTGATTGAAATGACGTAACAATTTTAAGTTTTGTTTATATTGTGATTTATTGGGAGGTTTTAAATTGTACATTTTGTAAATATAAACGGTGAAATTGTTGGTTATAGTAATAATATATTTGTATTTAAGAACAGAAGTTAGCGAAAGGAAGTAGAAGAAATGTCTCGGTTGTTCAATGCTAACCAAGTAAGTGTTTAATTTAAATTTAAGGAACTTTTTGTATAAATTAATGTTTGTTACTTCTATAAAATAGTTGCGAGTTACTCGTTATTATAAGTAACACACGCTATTATTGCCATCAATATGCTTGGGAAGATGTAAACGTATTAATTTCAAGTGTTTTTATAGCATTTCGTTTAATGTAATTATGTCATATAACAACGTTTATTGAGATGCATTTGTCACGAAGTTGAATTATCCTTAAAGCATTCTTTATGCTTAGGTTTGAAGGTATACTTGTTGCGGTACAACGTCACCGTCTAATCATTTTTTATAAATATGAAGTGTATTAATTAAGAACTCAGGAATTACCTGAAGGAAAATATGTGCCGGTGTTTTTTAGGTTATGTAGCTAAAATATGTTTACTTAGTAAATATCCTTTTATTTATTTCCAAAAACCAGCCTGCAACGGATTTAAATATTGCATGAAAGGGGTTTATTGCTTGAGTTTATAGATAATAAATTAAACTTTTACACGAATTTATTTCTCTAAATTTAAACAATTTTCTTCAGAACGTTAAGGTAGGTCTATTGTAAAAAACGATCAACAAACTTGCATGTGCTAATACATCAATAGAAATATTCAAATGGTTTAGGAGAAAGTCTGAAACGGTTTTATCAAGAAATCAGTAAATTTTTAAAACACCATTTGAGGTTCATATTCAACAATCATTATACCTTAACTTCAAAGCCACTGCCAATCGACCGGCCACTCTGATTCCTTCAAACCTTTCGCATGTTACCTCTGCCAACAACACCGTTGTTTTTACTATTTATCGTGTTTTTAAAGATCTGCTGATTCTTTCCATTAAGTAGGATTGCATTTCTTTCTTTCACCTTCACATAACTAAACACGGTTTCCATTATATTTTTTTAGTTTTATTCTAAAGCCATATGATATCGCAAATTAATTTTCGGGAAACTGGAGTAAACGAGGACTCTATTGTAATTATTGTGGTTTTCCCACGCAGTAGGATGTAGGTCTTGAACGACGTTTTGACATTTTGAAGTGTTTTTAGGAAGCACATATTTTTTATTCGTAGGTCACAGTTTGGTAGAGGATGAAATGACGTCACATGTGTCGGGGCGCTCACCATAGAAAGAGGGTTTATCCTTTTCGCCCCCTTAATAAGTTTCAAAAATAAAGCAGAATAAAAAAATGCTGAATTTGTAAAATTGTAAATATACGAGTCATTGTTAGATTTATAGATTAATATTTAAGTATTTCTTATAGCAGTTATATTTAAGGAAATAGTAATGTCTCTATGAGTTAGATCGCTGTAGCTCACCTATCAGCAGCCCTCAATCCCTGATCCGGAATATGCTGTAGCTCACCTGCCTCAGTCCCTCATTCCATCCCGAATAGCAGTCCATAATATATATATCAAACAACCAAACATACTCAAAACAGTGAAAATTCGATTCTATTCTTGGTTCTGGGCCGAAAACATGAGGAACGCGCTTTACGAGCCGCCTCTTCCCCATTAATACAATTATTTTACTTCTAATTACGGAAAACTTTATAAAGTGCTTCAAATTTACTTAACAACGTTTGTGAAATAGAAAACATTCTTTCCATTACAATATCTGTAGTCCTCAAAAGTAAGTGGCTTGGCCTATATATATATATATATATATATATATACAAAATATATTTTCCGAAAAAATACAACAATACAAAATACAATAATATAATTATTGTATTCTATTCCTGATGATGTTGGTACTGTTTATCAACGAAAAGCTTTGAATATAAAATAAATAAATAGTTCTTGTATTTGAATAACCTTAGTTATTTTTGATATATATATATATATATATCGCAATATTTAATATATATATATATATATATATATATATATATATATATATATCGCAATATTTAATATATATATATATATATATATATATATATATATCAAAAATATATATAGAATTGTAAATTCAAATATAATTCTTGTATTTGTATTTTGACTTTTGTTCTTTATATATATATATATATATATATATATATATATATATATACAAACATATTACATTTAAATTCAAAATTGTATTAAAACGATAGAGCTATCAATCTTTAGAAACCTTAAAGGACTTTTGCTCCACTTACAGCCTACCATTACTGCTAACCACACAATCATTTGCAAGAAAAACTAGACGTGTAACATAACTAAGGCTATACCGGAGCCAATATTTTAGCGGCTCGATACCCTTCCTTACACCGTAACCAGGACGTAATTTATCGTTTCCCGACATTTTATCATTTGTTAAATGCAACGAAACATATACCAAACAAATATTTTATGTAGCCTATAGTACATTTAATTTAGGCTTTTTATCACCATATAAAGTATAATCCAATACGTGGAGTACCTTGAAGTTGTTAAGGGCAACAGCTGGATTAGTTCCCGTATTTCTTTATTTTGAATTCTGTTAGAACACATTTTGTACATAATTTACATAAAACATTTTTAGGGATATTAAATAAATCCTTTGCAAATGAAGCCTATAGCTTGGAGAAGTGAAAGCTAATTTTTAGAGTAAATATGTTAATTTGACCATATTCAACAAAATATTCTCTATACATAAGATTTCTAAACTTCTATGATCAACAGTTCTACATTATTTAAACAAAATGCTTGTACATTTATAATATTATTCCACAAGAACATTCATATAAATTCTACAATATTTTATATATATATTTACAATGATAGTATTCTATTAGTTTTTTGCAATGTTGACAAAATAAAAGTTCATTTATAATTATTTATTTTATTAATTTTGTATAAATCACTTCCACACCTCATATATTATTATGTAAAGAGTATTTACTTCACCTCTTAAAACATTTGCAGGAGAACTACTGTACAGGAATTACTAGTGGAAAGTTTTGTTACTTATCTTTAAATTTTGAAATTTTCCAAGATTCATTTTAGTTTATTTACCAACAATTTTAAATATTTAGAGAAATAATTTACATTAACTATTCTCTCGTATTCTCGATCCTTTCTTATATACACTTATGTATACTTATATAAACTATTACAAAAACTAAAAATAACCTTCCCATACATACACACACACACACACACACACACACACACACACACACACACACACACATATATATATATATATATATATATATATATATATATATTGGTAAAATGTATTAACAACAGACATCGATTCACGAAAAATGTTTAAAGTAAATAATAATTCCATATCGTAACTAATTTTGTTGAAAGTCGATATTAATTAAACCGATATTTCCTTAGTAAATATCGAACAACTTGGCCATTGTTGTATAGACGTAACTACTTGCTGCCGGTAAAGGTTCTATTGATCACAGTCAGTAGCGAGCGGGAGCCCGTGGCGAGATGTCGTTACCGGTGTAGTCCAGCAGCAGGACTTCGTAGTCCGAAGAGATCAGTTCCAGGTAGGCTCAAGAGCTTGTAGCGGTCCGTCTAGCAAAGTAGAACGTTTTTTGCTTATTGTAATATTTTTATTTGTAGCAAGTCGACTAAAGAGCAAAATATTTCCTTACAATGAATTTGTATGCTATCGCCTTTTAAACCGTTAAATTTTGCTTTCATACATTTTCAGTTTAAAAGACCATTCATCAAAGTTTGAGGTTAATAAAATTACGTATGCGTGTACATCAAAATATTTAAACATTTAAAAGATATTCCACCTATAAACAAAATTTTGAAAAATATCAAAGGAAATGTTATTAATTTGCAAACCACTTGAAATTCAATTGGCAACTAATTTTCACAATAAAACACGCCTGTAATTAAATTTTTAAAAGTCCATTTTTTTATTTTAAATTTTGTATACACTAAACATTTTTCGTTCTAAATAGCTATTTCCATTTTTTTTAATGAGTACTTTGAACTACATTCTACAAACGTCATTTCACTTCCGCGTGCTAACTTACGCTTTCAGGATCATCCGAGAAAGTTTTCCATGGACTCCAGCGTGCCAAGGCACCACTTGCAACGGCTTTTACTCGAGGACTTGGTGCATGGTGCAATGAAGTTCTAGTATCTCGAATGTATTCCCGACATGGCCTATATGACGCGCCATCTGTAATTACATTGCAAGCTGGCTCTACCAACACAGTTGACCAACTTCTCTAATAAGCCCGTGCGTTGTGTGGATCCATTCAGGCCCTCCATTAATATTCACGCGCCTGACGTATGAGAAAGGCTGAGCAGTATCGCCTACATCCTCACTGCCACCACTTGCAATGCAATCATATCCCAACCCTTGCTTTTCTTAATAACCTGCTGCCAAACACTGGCCGCTAATGTTTTCACCCTTCTACCAATGTAACCTGGAACAATGTTTTGGCAACTTCTACAAGACATTAATTAATAATTTTGATTATCGAAAACCTTCTTCATGTTGTCCAATCAATTTGCCAATCTCTTACTTATTTTAATTACTATTTTTGGTTTTACAGCACTAATGTTTACCGCAGTTTTCTAGTTTGTTCTCTGCTGTTACTCCGCGCCGAAATCATACTATTTCCTGTGCTTTTCCGTAATAATTTCTCAACCAAACCGTTTTCACTCGCTGTCAACTTGGCGCATTAATCAAAACATTTTACAAATAACAGATTTTCCAGCACTTCCGATTGGCATAGAACTGAAAAAGAAGGGCGAATCTCGGAAAGAAAAAAGCGATGATAACTATGCTAAGAATAGAATGGCCTAAGTGGTATTTCTGATCTTGTGTAGAGAGAGAGAGAGAGAGGGTGCCTACACTATATAAAGTGTTCCAAAGGTCATGCGTTTTTGCCACTTGCCGTGTTTCGACACGAATCCCTGAGATGATTGCATAAACGGTAGTTTTAACCCCTTTTGTTGAAAGTTGTATATTAAAAACACAAACATTATAAGCATATGCTTCTGAAGTTGGTGCTGTTTGCGGGAGCAGTATTGCTATTTGTTACACTAAAATATGATATTTTATTCCAAACGCTTAAAGATGGAATAGTCCAGAACCACTTTCGTCGACCCGAATGTGGCCCGCGAAGCGTAGTTTGGCCGGCTCTGCAGCCCTTTCATAGAGGGCATTGTGAAGCAAGTAATAATTTCATAGCTCATAATTTCCTGTAGTTAAATTATTAATTATTATCAAACAATTATTATTATAATAATTTCATAATTTCAAGATAGTACTTTTTTGGTTCTAAATTGAGTTCCCAATCAGTTAATCAACAATGTCACTCTTTTAGCATAAATATTTTTCCAAGTCCTTTCTTGACGGACTCTTAGATTGCGGTGCAAAGTTAATCTAAAATTTTAAACCCTTCTCTACCATAGTTCACGGTCCAAACTATATTCATAGGTTAGTCACTACATTTTCTTTTGCATATGCTATATATTTTATCACCGAAATATTTAAATTGATTTGCTATAAAAAAATATTGATTTCGACGTTCGTTGAAATATTGCCATTAATAAAAGACATATAAATTTAAGCCATTATACTCTAGGTTTAACGTGTCGTGTTATGCATAAGGCTATAAGCAACAATAAATCAAAGGCTTGGCCTCACGTTCTGTGGGATCAAACTCAATCAACTTTTTATCTACAATGTACAAGGATATAAACACACAAAACAAAATTACTTTTCAATTTGTGAGCTTTAGGTTTAATCAGTGATTATATAATAACATATATTTATATTTTTTTATAGATTATAAATTTATTTTAATATATTTTTTTAATTTATATTACATTATGTTAAAAATATATACGATCAAAGTATCCTAAAACTCCATACAATCAATATATTGTAACCTATTAGATACCAAATTTCTTCTTTTGCATTGTCTTCACTTATTCTCGAGTTTTGACAAACCTCAAAGAGCTAAAAAACAATGATTATTTTAAATCTACCCAACTAGTGTATATAAGTCACGTAACTTATTGTGTAAATAAAGATTTGTAATACAAAGATATTCATTACTTTAAATGTTTCACGCTTGAGGAGTCCCATTTAACACTCCTATTTTAGTTTTATGTCGACACGCATCAATCTTCATCATCAGTTGAAACAATTATAATTAAGTTGAATAAATAGTTCTCTTATGGTTTATGTAGTTTCACTGTATGGATTTATTCATTCAGTTAGGTTTTTAAGAAATAAAAACATCTTTAAAACTATTAATTTTTACTAATATTAAAGATTGGCCGGGTATTTTAAAGATGTATTTAGGGAAAAGTTTTATGATGAAGTAAACTGTTTACGTTGATGTAGAGAAATTAGTCACAATGAATTTAAAGTTTATTTGTTCCAGATTTTGTAGGCCTACACCAATTGCAGTGAATCAATAAGGAGGTGACCATTATTACCTCCTTCGAAACATTTAGTACAAGTTTTTTTTAATTATGTATGAAAATTAAAAACATTTATTTAAACTATTATAACGTAAGCGAATTCAACTTCCCCAAAGTCTGTAGTAAATAAATGCTGAAATTTCGCTAAAATAATGCCTTCGTAAATTTCACATATCTTTATTCGTTAAACAGCAACGTCAGAATCCAATATAATTTCTATCCGCGGAACTGTAACATGCCCCGTATTAAATTATACGTCTGGATATTGAATCGTCCCTGCGATGATCGGCAAACATGCGACCTGTAAGCTTATTTGTTACAGGCAATGCATTGGGTATCGGGCACTGGATGGTTGCCCCCACACGGCTCTATCACTGCTACCTTTTTCTATTTCCAACTATTATTTCGTAAAGGCACAATAATAAGCCGGATATTTAAATGTCAAAAGGTTTATTAGTTTGTTAATGTTTATTTTTCAAATGTCTTAAAATAATCTTCTCTCTCTCTCTTTCATCCTCTCTACACCATCTCTGCCTTGTGTCGTCGAAAACAGGAGCAAAAACAGAGCGTCAGTGCAATGTCTTAAATAGGCAATCGTTTTGACAATAGTTCAATCACTAGATCCTAGAGTGGCTACTGTCGAGGCATTGCCGAAACCAGTAAGTTTTAATAGCTTTCTGCGTCCTTTCCCTTTCCTGTAGAAAGTAGCGAGTACGGGAGAGAGGCGCATCAAGGGTTTAAACCTTTTTACATTTACTCAGGCGATGTTTCGACAGTAGCGACTCTAGGATCTAGTGACTGAACTAGCATTTCACTGACACTCCGTGTAGCTTTCACCTTTGACAAACATAGTCCAGTTTCCTGCAACTGTCCTGGATGCTGATGAGAATGATATGTTGCGAAAATAATAAGAGTCGATCTCATTTCTTATTCATTTCCACGGGATGTAAGTAGTGTTGGTCAGCAACATTGAAAGTACTGTATTATCAACAGGGGTTTTCTATATCTAGAATATTCTACTAGAATATAGTCTTGGTTTTATAGAAGTAGAGTTTATATAATTATATATATTATATTTATACGGTAGAAAAATTCTTTACCTAAACCTCATGTCTTTAGGTTGAAAATCCCTAATAACTATAAGTGATGCTATTCCGAGACCTCGTTTCAGGTGCCAAGAGAAGTGTTTGGCGACGTTGTGGGGCTGCAACGCCAGGCGAAGTATAACTTATTAATTAACTAAGGCATAATATGTCAATGTCCAAGCGGAAATGCTTAGTGAAGTCAAGTGACAGAAACATCTGAATCGATTATGAGGCAAAACTGGATTGAAGCTAGAAACAAGTAGTTTTTAAAAACTCACCACATATTTCAAATAAACTATATTTTACTCGTATAGTAACCGTATTTTCATCGTATCTTATAATTCTGAAAATTTAAATAGGAATTGTAAGATTAGAAAGGTTTTGGATCTTGCCAGAAATTTTTTCTAGTAGAAAGGCTAATTTACAATAGTACCTGGTTAAGTAGCAGCCTTAACTTATTAGTAAAGTAATGTTTGCTTGCAACCGTGTGTTTAAATTATGGTAAATGTAAAGAAGAACCAAACTTTCCAAATAAAGTATTTTAGATGTTACCAAACTGTAGAAGATCTCAGATAAAATAATGTGACTATCATTTTCATATAACAATAATTGTTCCAGTGAGTAGTAAACAAACAATTCCGATTTGTTTCCCACATGGCCGAGTATGTGGTTATGTTGTCAATGGTGTTGATTAAATAATATATTGAAGCGATGCAATCAAGGCAACCCTTGCCGAGGTCACGTGACTGGCTCGTGGCGCGTTGCGGTCACAGCGCACGCAACAATGTGCCAGTCCATCAGTCTTGTAATAATTGTTTGTGTATAATTACAGTAGCTGTGAACACCGAAAGGAAATCGATGCGGGTTGTCCATAAGGTTCTAGGTGTAGGTTGAAACCAGGACCATTATTGTACGAGTTGTTGAAATTAAATTACTATTTTTCAAAGAAATTTAACAGAACTAGATTTGTCCATATTGTTCCGTCTGTGAAGGGATTAACTGTTTCTTTAACTGTGTTGTATTAAATGCAATTCCTGCGTTTAATTTAATTTTTATCACACTGACGGGAATAATTAAAAAACCTCAAGATCTCAGAACTAATTACAAATACGTATTTAGTATCAAAGAGCTGAATTAAAGTCCATTGCGTGGAGCGAACAGTCCGTGTCTTTCTGGAGCCATTCTGCTTTAATTTCTAATGCCTGCTTATGACTAACATTCTATAGTAGGCCTAATAAGTCGATTTCTAGGCATTTGGGAAGAAAACTTAGTTTTGCGTGTGTTTGTACGTGCGCTCGTGTGTGTGAGTATGTGTGTGTGTATGTGTGTGTGTGTGTGTGTGTGTGTGTGTGTGTGTGTGTGTGTGTGTGTGTGTGTGTGTGTGTGTGTGTGTGTGTGTGTGTGTGTGTGTGTGTGTGTGTGTGTGTGTGTGTGAGTGTGTGTGTGTTGTGTGTGTGTGTGTGTGTGTGTGTGTGTGTGTGTGTGTGTGTGTGTGTGTGTGTGTGTGTGTGTGTGTGTGTGTGTGTGTATGTGAGTGTGGTATGTGTGTGTGTCTGTGTGTGAGTGTGTGTGTGTGTGTGTGTGTGTGTGTGTGTGTGTGTGTGTGTGTGTGTGTGTGTGTGTGTGTGTGTGTGTGTGTGTGTGTGTGTGTGTGTGTGTGTGTGTGTGTGTGTGTGTGTGTGTGTGTGTGTGTGTGTGTGTGTGTGTGTGTGTGTGTGTGTGTGTGTGTGTGTGTGTGTGTGTGTGTGTGTGTGTGTGTGTGTGTGTGTGTGTGTGTGTGTGTGTGTGTGTGTGTGTGTGTGTGTGTGTGTGTGTGTGTGTGTGTGTGTGTGTGTGTGTGTGTGTGTGAAGGTCGCTTAATCCTCTGGGGCCCCTCCGAGCATGGATAAAATGTAGCGTTAGGGATTCACGTTATGAGGAATGGCACAGGAGGCTACCGTTTAGATCAGGGATGGTCAACTATCGGCCCGCGATCTGATTTTATGTGGCCCCAGATGAATGTTAAAAACATATCTCCAGCAAGAGCTCTGTGACTTGCAAAGTGATCCATTTATTTAGAAAAGGCCAGAAACTTTTACTGCATTTTGGATTCCAGTGCTTGAGAAGAAATATCCCAAACTACGTGTCTTTAGTAACAAGATACTTTCAATGTTTGGAAGTGCATACCTTTGTGAGTGCACCTTTTTAACAATTAAATTTATGAAATCAACTCACCGCAACAGATTCACAAACAACCACCTTCGAGTTCTTCTAAAGGTTGCCAGCATTTCCATTCAGAGTGAATTGTATGAACTGTTGAAAGATTGTACCTGGCAATAGTGTTCTCGGTTAAGTGACGTAGGCACATTCTTACGGATGATTCTAAATTTGAATAAATTAGTTTTCTTCCAATATTGTGTTTCAATTGAATATTATACTTATTTGGATCCTTAATGCATTGAGCTTGATCTTAAAGGTATTAAATGTTTATGGATTCATATTATTTCATACACGACGCACACTATACTATATAGGCCTACGTATTGTGTACATTTGGTACATTGATGAATGTGTGGAATTAGTTTTGGGGCCCTTGTCTCCACTGAAAATATTGAAGTGGCACTTTAAGGTTATCATCCCTGGTTTAGATGATTTCAGAGTGAGTTAAGTAACTGAGATATCATAATGATTGAAGTATCTTACATTCGGCAAGATGGTATAATCTATGGCTACTTTCAGATTAGGTTCGAATTTAAAGCACTATTTATGACTGAAACAGAAATTCTGATTAAAAATGTACTTCTAGTCCCAAATCAAAGTAAACTTTAACCAAAACCCAACTCATTCAGGAAGCGTGATTCTGTCGGAACTCTCTGGACGCCTCGACCTTTATGTTAAAGCTAATGTGTGTATTGCAGAGCTAAAGATACGAACACACCATATGGAAGGAACATTGGACCGGTCCAACGGGATAACAGAGGGGACTCTCCTTGTGGTAATCCCGCCCTGATTAATGCCTCGTCCCCTTCTGTTACGCCCTTAATTGTTAAGCCTTTTACCCTACACGCCACTAATCTCCACCAATTAACTGCACCCATCTCGCCTTTAGTTGGACGTTTGTAACAATTTGCATATCCCGATTCGGCCAGCGTGTCACAAGTATCGATTTGTAACTTTACAGAATTGCATGATTCAAATCTACCAACATCTCGACAAGTAGATTTTTCGCTCGCAATCCAGAACTGTATCCATATTGTACCAATGTGCTCGATTTCATGAACCATAAATCGCAATCGTCATGAGAAGAACATTCAGCTTGAACCCAGACATTTTGCTAAATCGTCATAGTCGAACGTATTGCGATTATTTATATGTTAAAGGGGATAAGAAAAATCTAATTAGTTATCATTACATAGGAATTCTCCAATAGATGATGTTAAAATAACGTGACGAAGGTGAGATTTTCAACAAATGCTCATAGAAAACAAAACGAAAGCGTGCACATCATGTTAACCTTCCGTAGCTCGTGGAAAAGAGAATTTTAAAGTAAAACCTGATCTGATTTTAGCGTAAATTTTAAAGTTAAAACTGATCTGATTTTAGCGTAAATTTTAAAGTGAAAACTGATATGATTTTAGCGTGAAGTTTTAAGTGAAAACTTATCTGATTTCAGCGTAAATTTTAAAGTGAAAACTGATATGATTTTAGCGTGAAGTTTTAGGTGAAAACTGATCTGATTTCAGCGTAAATTTTAAAGTGAAAACTTATCTGATTTTAGCGTGACGTTTTAAGTGAAAACTGATCTGATTTCAGCGTAAATTTTAAAGTTAAAACTGATCTGATTTCAGCGTAAATTTTAAAGTGAAAACTGATATGATTTTAGCGTGAAGTCTTAAGTGAAAACTGATCTGATTTCAGCGTAAATTTTAAAGTGAAAACTGATCTGATTTCAGCGTAAATTTTAAAGTGAAAACTGATCTGATTTTAGCGTGAAGTTTTAAGTGAAAACTGATATGATTTTAGCGTAAATTTTAAAGTGAAACTGATATGATTTTAGCGTGAAGTCTTAAGTGAAAACTGATCTGATTTCAGCGTAAATTTGAAAGTGAAAACTGATATGATTTTAGCGTGAAGTCTTAAGTGAAAACTGATATGATTTTAGCGTAAATTTTAGAGTGAAAACTGATATGATTTTAGCGTGAAGTCTTAAGTGAAAACTGATCTGATTTCAGCGTAAATTTTAAAGTGAAAACTGATCTGATTTCAGCGTAAATTTGAAAGTGAAACTGATATGATTTTAGCGTGAAGTCTTAAGTGAAAACTGATATGATTTCAGCGTAAATTTTAAAGTGAAAACTGATATGATTTTAGCGTGAAGTCTTAAGTGAAAACTGATCTGATTTCAGCGTAAATTTTAAAGTAAAACCTGATCTGATTTTAGCGTAAATTTTAAAGTTAAAACTGATCTGATTTTAGCGTAAATTTTAAAGTGAAAACTGATCTGATTTTAGCGTGAAGTTTTAAGTGAAAACTGATCTGATTTCAGCGTAAATTTTAAAGTGAAAACTGATCTGATTTCAGCGTAAATTTTAAAGTGAAAACTGATATGATTTTAGCGTGAAGTTTTAAGTGAAAACTGATCTGATTTCAGCGTAAATTTTAAAGTGAAAACTGATCTGATTTCAGCGTAAATTTTAAAGTGAAAACTGATCTGATTTTAGCGTGAAGTTTTAAGTGAAAACTGATCTGATTTCAGCGTAAATTTTAAAGTGAAAACTGATCTGATTTCAGCGTAAATTTTAAAGTGAAAACTGATCTGATTTTAGCGTGAAGTTTTAAGTGAAAACTGATATGATTTTAGCGTAAATTTTAAAGTGAAAACTGATATGATTTTAGCGTGAAGTTTTAAGTGAAAACTGATCTGATTTCAGCGTAAATTTGAAAGTGAAAACTGATATGATTTTAGCGTGAAGTCTTAAGTGAAAACTGATATGATTTTAGCGTAAATTTTAGAGTGAAAACTGATATGATTTTAGCGTGAAGTCTTAAGTGAAAACTGATCTGATTTCAGCGTAAATTTTAAAGTGAAAACTGATCTGATTTCAGCGTAAATTTGAAAGTGAAACTGATATGATTTTAGCGTGAAGTCTTAAGTGAAAACTGATATGATTTCAGCGTAAATTTTAAAGTGAAAACTGATATGATTTTAGTGTGAAGTCTTAAGTGAAAACTGATCTGATTTCAGCGTAAATTTTAAAGTGAAAACTGATCTGATTTCAGCGTAAATTTGAAAGTGAAACTGATATGATTTTAGCGTGAAGTCTTAAGTGAAAACTGATATGATTTCAGCGTGAAGTTTTAAGTGAAAACTGATCTGATTTCAGCGTAAATTTTAAAGTGAAAACTGATCTGATTTCAGCGTAAATTTTAAAGTGAAAACTGATATGATTTTAGCGTGAAGTTTTAAGTGAAAACTGATCTGATTTCAGCGTAAATTTTAAAGTGAAAACTGATCTGATTTCAGCGTAAATTTTAAAGTGAAAACTGATCTGATTTTAGCGTGAAGTTTTAAGTGAAAACTGATATGATTTTAGCGTAAATTTTAAAGTGAAACTGATATGATTTTAGCGTGAAGTTTTAAGTGAAAACTGATCTGATTTCAGCGTAAATTTTAAAGTGAAAACTGATCTGATTTTAGCGTGAAGTTTTAAGTGAAAACTGATATGATTTTAGCGTAAATTTTAAAGTGAAACTGATATGATTTTAGCGTGAACTTTTAAGTGAAAACTGATATGATTTTAGCGTAAATTTTAAAGTTAAAACTGATATGATTTTAGCGTGAAGTTTTAAGTGAAAACTGATCTGATTTCAGCGTAAATTTGAAAGTGAAAACTGATATGATTTTAGCGTGAAGTCTTAAGTGAAAACTGATATGATTTTAGCGTAAATTTTAGAGTGAAAACTGATATGATTTTAGCGTGAAGTCTTAAGTGAAAACTGATCTGATTTCAGCGTAAATTTTAAAGTGAAAACTGATCTGATTTCAGCGTAAATTTGAAAGTGAAACTGATATGATTTTAGCGTGAAGTCTTAAGTGAAAACTGATATGATTTCAGCGTACATTTTAAAGTGAAAACTGATATGATTTTAGCGTAAAGTCTTAAGTGAAAACTGATCTGATTTCAGCGTAAATTTTAAAGTGAAAACTGATCTGATTTCAGCGTAAATTTGAAAGTGAAACTGATATGATTTTAGCGTGAAGTCTTAAGTGAAAACTGATATGATTTCAGCGTAAATTTTAAAGTGAAAACTGATATGATTTTAGCGTGAAGTCTTAAGTGAAAACTGATCTGATTTCAGCGTAAATTTTAAAGTGAAAACTGATCTGATTTCAGCGTAAATTTTAAAGTGAAAACTGATCTGATTTCAGCGTAAATTTTAAAGTGAAAACTGATATGATTTTAGCGTGAAGTTTTAAGTGAAAACTGATCTGATTTCAGCGTAAATTTTAAAGTAAAAACTGATCTGATTTTAGCGTAAATTTTAAAGTGAAAACTGATCTGATTTTAGCGTGAAGTTTTAAGTGAAAACTGATCTGATTTCAGAGTAAATTTTAAAGTGAAAACTGATCTGATTTCAGCGTAAATTTTAAAGTGAAAACTGATATGATTTTAGCGTAAATTTTAAAGTGAAAACTGATATGATTTTAGCGTGAAGTCTTAAGTGAAAACTGATCTGATTTCAGCGTAAATTTTAAAGTAAAACCTGATCTGATTTTAGCGTAAATTTTAAAGTTAAAACTGATCTGATTTTAGCGTAAATTTTAAAGTGAAAACTGATCTGATTTTAGCGTGAAGTTTTAAGTGAAAACTGATCTGATTTCAGCGTAAATTTTAAAGTGAAAACTGATCTGATTTCAGCGTAAATTTTAAAGTGAAAACTGATATGATTTTAGCGTGAAGTTTTAAGTGAAAACTGATCTGATTTCAGCGTAAATTTTAAAGTGAAAACTGATCTGATTTCAGCGTAAATTTTAAAGTGAAAACTGATCTGATTTTAGCGTGAAGTTTTAAGTGAAAACTGATCTGATTTCAGCGTAAATTTTAAAGTGAAAACTGATCTGATTTCAGCGTAAATTTTAAAGTGAAAACTGATCTGATTTTAGCGTGAAGTTTTAAGTGAAAACTGATATGATTTTAGCGTAAATTTTAAAGTGAAAACTGATATGATTTTAGCGTGAAGTTTTAAGTGAAAACTGATCTGATTTCAGCGTAAATTTGAAAGTGAAAACTGATATGATTTTAGCGTGAAGTCTTAAGTGAAAACTGATCTGATTTCAGCGTAAATTTTAAAGTGAAAACTGATCTGATTTCAGCGTAAATTTTAAAGTGAAAACTGATATGATTTTAGCGTGAAGTTTTAAGTGAAAACTGATCTGATTTCAGCGTAAATTTTAAAGTAAAAACTGATCTGATTTTAGCGTAAATTTTAAAGTGAAAACTGATCTGATTTTAGCGTGAAGTTTTAAGTGAAAACTGATCTGATTTCAGAGTAAATTTTAAAGTGAAAACTGATCTGATTTCAGCGTAAATTTTAAAGTGAAAACTGATATGATTTTAGCGTGAAGTTTTAAGTGAAAACTGATCTGATTTCAGCGTAAATTTTAAAGTGAAAACTGATCTGATTTCAGCGTAAATTTTAAAGTGAAAACTGATCTGATTTCAGCGTAAATTTTAAAGTGAAAACTGATCTGATTTTAGCGTGAAGTTTTAAGTGAAAACTGATATGATTTTAGCGTAAATTTTAAAGTGAAAACTGATATGATTTTAGCGTGAAGTTTTAAGTGAAAACTGATATGATTTTAGCGTAAATTTTAAAGTGAAAACTGATATGATTTTAGCGTGAAGTTTTAAGTGAAAACTGATCTGATTTCAGCGTAAATTTGAAAGTGAAAACTGATATGATTTTAGCGTGAAGTCTTAAGTGAAAACTGATATGATTTTAGCGTAAATTTTAGAGTGAAAACTGATATGATTTTAGTGTGAAGTTTTAAGTGAAAACTGATCTGATTTCAGCGTAAATTTTAAAGTGAAAACTGATATGATTTCAGAGTAAATTTTAAAGCATAACTTCTTTTGATGGATCCTCTGATAACTTTACAAAGATGTGACGTCATCATCAGGCATTCACACGAAAGTGCGTGATAGTCCATAGACCAAACACATTTCTTCCGACCATTTCCAAATGCAAATCGTGGCGTTTATTTAAACTTTGAGGTTGTTTAGAGGTTATGTTTAAATTAATTTTTGCAATTATATGTAGGCCTATGTAAATGAAATTAAATGCATATAATTAAATTATATGATTACCTATTGATTCATAGAGCTTCAGTGTTATGCTGCAGAAATGAAAACGAACGTGAGTGTAAAGCGAATTTGTTCGCAGTGTATAAAACTAGAAAATAATGTTTGATATTTAAGATGGACGCCGTAACATCGGATAGGTTTGCGTGTCGACCGTGTGTCTTCTCTAAACATGTGTTTTGATGAGAATATCACATAATCAATAGTCCAAGTCCAGCCAGATTCCTTATTGGGAGGGTAAATGAAGAGTAAATACACTGAAATCTTTTTAAAGTAGATTATCATAGAAAGTAAACGGTGATGAAAATGTGAACTATTTAGCAGAGGGAATGAAACCGAAAAAATGTCTCAGGGACGTGGCAAACAAAAATTGATTTACTTGTAGTCAATGTCCGTTCGTTAGTTACACATTAGGAACATTAACTACTTTCAGAGAGTTTTGTTTGTTTGTAACTAAAACCATACTATCAGCTGAGTTTGTATGCAGTTGAACCTTATCGCAAACTCTTTAACATGTTCTACAGATCCAAAAGATGCAATTATTTGAACATTTTTTTTTTACTGTGTCCGAAAGGAGAAAAACACCAAACCCATGGTTTTATTTCCGTTTAGTGTTTAAAGAATGTAGACATTGCTTTCACATAAAACTGTTAACAAAATATAATTCATTTTATTATTGGTGAAAGGTTTTGTAATTCAAACAAAACCCAAGAGTACATAAGGGTCAAATTATTTTAAATGAAGAAAACAGAAAAGTCTAAAACAGAAGGATCAGAAAAGCAAAATTAAACATTTTATCGAAGAAATCCGTTTATAATTGGAAAACATATGTGAAGAACTTCAGTAGTTTATAATGTTTTAACATGACGGCCTTTAAGCGCAACAGTCGTTTTGTAGGGTTGTCGTTATGTATCGATATATATATATATATATATATATATATATATATATATATATATGTATGTATATGAATGTCTGTATGTATTTATATATGTATGTATGAACCTTATGCATTACTAAACCACTGAACCGATCGCCATCAAACTTTGGGAAATTGTTGAGTACATTTCTGGAAAGGTTTCTGGCGACATAAAAATGTTTCCAATATGTAATTTTTAAGTGCTAAAATGAAATAAAATATGACTTTCTATCTTATCTTAACCTATCTTAAGACATCTAATTGAATTCATTCCAAATGTTGGTTGCTAAGCAACACTCAACAATCTAAACTTATTTTCCAACGCATTTCAAACAATATACAAAAAATATTGTACATCGGAGTGCACTTCAATAAATAACATTCAATCAAGAATTTTTCTCGATCGACTTCTATAAGTTCAGCTATTATTATGTTAATAAAATACTAAATTAAGTTTAGCTAATGTTAACACGCCATTTATTGACTTTTAGGCAATACGAAGTTCGGCGGGTCAGCTAGTTTTATATATACATACATACATACATACACACACACACACACACACACACACACATATATATATATATATATATATATATATATATATATATATATATATATATATATATATAAAATACGTTTTCTTGTTTAATAATTTAAAACAACATAGGTTATTCAAATACAAGAATATTTATTATTTTATATCCAAAGCTTTTCGTTGGCAAACAGTACCAACATCATCAGGAATGAAAATTACAATAATGTAAGCCATAGGCCTAAAACATATGTTTAATTAGAAATAGAAAAGCTTTGGATATAAAATAATAAATATTCTTGTATTTGAATAACCTATGTAGTTTTAATATATATATATATATATATATATATATATATATATATATATATATATATATATATATTTATGAAATATGGTGATATGTTTTCTTGTAATATAGTTAATAAATTAAAAATATTTTAAAAACAAGAATACTTTTAATGAATATATTTATTCATTAAATTCTTTATTTATAATATATATATATATATATATATATATATATATATATATATATATATATATATATTTATAATAAATGATGATGGTGATGATGATGATGACAGGTCAGTGGAGAAGCAGAGCCAGTAAATGAGGAAGTTGTTTCAATGTGTGTGAGTGTGTGTGTGTGTGTGTGTGTGTGTGTGTGTGTGTGTGTGTGTGTGAACTCCGAAAATAACAATCGTTCATTCGTTCAGCTGACCACATTTCTGATTTTCTCAATCCAATGGAATGGACATTGTTTACTTTTACAGTGATTTGGAATTATTTGCGGCGACAAACAAAGCACAAGATACGAAGCTTCCATCCGAGCACCGTTTGTTTGCAAGATCGCCCTAAACAGGTGCCCGGCGCAATAACTTAAGTGGGATCAACTCGTCTGACACTTTTTACAATCCATGTTTGCAAACAATTAAGGGCGCGTCCGAGGGGAGGTGTATTACCATAGCGCGCTCGTTACCCGACCCTCCACTTGTCCGTTGTGAAAACACTATTTATTATCTCGTGTTGGGGATAGTTTTTTAGATTTAGTCTTCAAAAAAGAAGGAATTAATTTAGTGCATACTACACTATGTACAAGGAGATACGCATCTGTTTAGTTGGCTTAAAAGCTATTGCATTATGAGTTTAGCATAGTCGTTATCTTAGGGCGTAAATCCCATGATTAAGTTTGATTTTGTGAATGAAATATTGTATTTATTCGCTTATGAAATATTTTACGATTTTATTATTTTTAACAGTGAATGGTCCCCAGGGATGTAACTGTTAGGCCTATTGGTTGGTACTATACATCTAACATGAAAACTATTACCATTTATAAGCTTACTGTTACTAATTTACTATTTGGCCATCACAGTCCAGACTGATTGGTTCAAACCAAACACTCTTATCTTGTACTACAAATATGTTTTTCATGTAATTAATGTGTTACTATTAATCTAAAACTGACATGTCTTGAACATCTTTTTACAATATGACTTTTAACTTATTTTATTTTAACAGCTTTTGTGGGTACTTGTTCAGCCAAGGGTCAGAACTAGAGGCCCAGTCAATCTGTGATTGTATCGTTTGCCCCACATACAGAGCAGACTGACAAAAAGTGTAATTTTAAAGAAAGAGGGTATAGTAACAAACCAGTGAAATAAGTTATTGTTGCATGGATTACATTAAACAATGGGGCCATTGGTAAATGTTTCAGTTGGAAAGAGAGTACAAACCACAACGCCTAGGTAACTGGGAGATCCCCAAATGGTATCCGCAACGTCCTAGAGCAAAGAAAACAACCACCAAGATTATAGTTAATGATAGAGGCCATCTCCTTCCTGGCGTACAAAGACTACAGAAGTCTCCATGGGGAAACTTTAAAGGTACCTGGCAACTACCCAACAAAATATCAAGAAAACTGGGTAAGCTAAAATGATACACATATTTAAATACCTAAGATTTCTTCCAAAAGTCAAATAAAATAGAAGTTCCTTTAAAACTTATTGATAGACGTAATATACAGTTTGCTTTATTTAAAATTTGTGCATATAATTACAAACGGCGAAGGAAAAGTATTAAATTTTAAGAAAAAGTGAACTAGGCAAAAGTTAATTGGTCATAGGCCTATGTACATAGAAACACAATTAGAGTATTTATTCTCAGTTTATTAAATATATTTTAGCAGCCATATATAGGCGGTTTCGCCTATTCACGGTTTCACCTATTCGCGGTTTCGCCTATTCACGGTTTCACCTATTCGCGGTTTCGCCTATTCGCGGTTTCGCCTATTCACGGTTTCACCTATTCGCGGTTTCGCCTATTCACGGTTTCACCATTTCGCGGTTTCGCCTATTCACGGTTTCACCTATTCGCGGTTTCGCCTATTCGCGGTTTCGCCTATTCACGGTTTCGCCTATTCGCGGTTTCGCCTATTCGCGGTTTCGCCTATTCGCGGTTTCGCCTATTCACGGTTTCACCTATTCGCGGTTTCGCCTATTCACGGTTTCGCCTATTCGCGGTTTCGCCTATTCACGGTTTCACCTATTCGCGGTTTCGCCTATTCGCGGTTTCGCCTATTCGCGGTTTCGCCTATTCGCGGTTTCGCCTATTCGCGGTTTCACCTATTCGCGGTTTCGCCTATTCGCGGTTTCGCCTATTCGCGGTTTCGCCTATTCGCGGTTTCGCCTATTCGCGGTTTCGCCTATTCGCGGTTTCGCCTATTCGCGGTTTCGCCTATTCACGGTTTCGCCTATTCGCGGTTTCGCCTATTCACGGTTTCGCCTATTCACGGTTTCGCCTATTCGCGGTTTCGCCTATTCGCGGTTTCGCCTATTCACGGTTTCGCCTATTCGCGGTTTTGCCTATTCACGGTTTCACCTATTCGCGGTTTCGCCTATTCGCGGTTTCGCCTATTCGCGGTTTCGCATATTCACGGTTTCACCTATTCGCGGTTTCGCCTATTCACGGTTTCACCTATTCGTGGTTTCGCCTATTCACGGTTTCACCTATTCGCGGTTTCGCCTATTCGCGGTTTCGCCTATTCGCGGTTTCGCCTATTCACGGTTTCACCTATTCGCGGTTTCGCCTATTCACGGTTTCACCTATTCGCGGTTTCGCCTATTCGCGGTTTCGCCTATTCGCGGTTTCGCCTATTCGCGGTTTCGCCTATTCACGGTTTCACCTATTCGCGGTTTCGCCTATTCACGGTTTCACCTATTCGCGGTTTCGCCTATTCACGGTTTCACCTATTCGTGGTTTCGCCTATTCACGGTTTCACCTATTCGCGGTTTCGCCTATTCGCGGTTTCGCCTATTCGCGGTTTCGCCTATTCACGGTTTCACCTATTCGCGGTTTCGCCTATTCACGGTTTCGCCTATTCGCGGTTTCGCCTATTCGCGGTTTCGCCTATTCGCGGTTTCGCCTATTCACGGTTTCACCTATTCGCGGTTTCGCCTATTCACGGTTTCACCTATTCGCGGTTTCGCCTATTCACGGTTTCACCTATTCGCGGTTTCGCCTATTCACGGTTTCACCTATTCGCGGTTTCGCCTATTCACGGTTTCGCCTATTCACGGTTTCACCTATTCGCGGTTTCGCCTATTCACGGTTTCACCTATTCGCGGTTTCGCCTATTCACGGTTTCGCCTATTCGCGGTTTCACCTATTTGCGGTTTCACCTATTCACGGTTTCACCTATTCGCGGTTTCACCTATTCGCGGTTTCACTTATTCGCGGTTTTACCTATTCGCGGTTTCACCTATTCGCGGTTTCACCTATTCGCGGTTTCACCTATTCACGGTTTCACCTATTCACGGTTTCACCTATTCGCGGTTTCACCTATTCGCGGTTTCACCTATTTACGGTTTCACCTATTCGCGGTTTCACCTATTCGCGGTTTCACCTATTCGCGGTTTCACCTATTCACGGTTTCACCTATTCGCGGCTTCACCTATTCACGGTTTCACCTATTCGCGGTTTCACCTATTCACGGTTTCAGCTATTCGCGGTTTCACCTATTCGCGGTTTCACCTATTCACGGTTTCACCTATTCGCGGTTTCACCTATTCACGGTTTCACCTATTCGCGGTTTCACCTATTCGCGGTTTCACCTATTCGCGGTTTCACCTATTCACGGCTTCACCTATTCGCGGTTTCACCTATTCGCGGTTTCACCTATTCGCGGTTTCACCTATTCACGGTTTCACCTATTCGCGGTTTCACCTATTCACGGTTTCACCTATTCACGGTTTCACCTATTCGCGGCTTCTCCGGCGCTCTCTCCATACATGAGTTGAGCTTCACTTGGTTTACTTACTGTTAGTTTAATAGTTTCCGAAACCCAAACAACGATGAATCAATCCGGCGCTCGCTCCATACATGAGTTGAGCTTCACTTGGTTTACTTACTGTTAGTTTAATAGTTTCCGAAACCCAAACAACGATGAATCAATCCGGCGCTCGCTCCATACATGAGTTGAGCTTCACTGTTTACTTCTGGCCTACAGGCATTGAATTTTGGTGCCAATCCATTTTCTATTGTGAAAGATTGTATCACATCTAAAACCACCTACCTCCAACACCAAACCCATATTTTACTAACATATGAACACAATTGGCTAACTCATCTTAACATTAAGTGTAATTTGTGCTTTATCACCTCCTCTTAAACATTTTCGGGAACTGGTTCTTTCCCCTTTATCTATTCACATAACGATGCACAGTAGATAGGAATGTTATTAGCAGTTATTTTAAAATGCGATAAATAAGATTATTTTCTGTTTATATTTATATATAATCACATAGTAAACATACAATATATTTAACTTCACTAGTATGTTACTTAGATTAGGCCTATCCCAATTTTCTGCTATCCTTCATCCAATCTTATTCCCTGCATTTTACTTTCTCATATTATTTCGCCCTTTCTTGTTCTAAATGTTTACTAAATCCTTTTGATAGAGTTAATTGCATTGATGCTACAATCCTTATCTCTCACCGATAATGTGTAGGTTTGGGGGGACAAACATTGTTTTCTTTCGTGTAACCTTGGAGAAAGAACTGACATATTCTGAGGTCTTAGTGGCCACAGCCTCCTTCAGACTCATGTTCTATCCAGTGCTAAGGCAATTGTGTGTCTAACAAAGTTATAGTAATGGGAAGATTACTAAATGAAATCATTGTTGCATAACTGAAGCATAAGCTATAGGCTAATAGTAACATATCCAGGGAGATCACATGATCATTCATTGTTAGTGAAATAGATATTTTGTAATTAATTTTTGTAGATGTGAAACATTTACTCATCTTAAAAAATGGCTTGTCATAGTTACTAAAAACATTAAGGGAGAACCTTATCCATAATGGAGTGATACCTTTGTCAAGTTAGATTAATAGTACATGGATATAATGCTGCTACAAAAGTTAAACAATAGTTTATGACTATCCGAACTAAAATTTTGTAAATTTTCTAAAAGTTACTGAGACAGAACGTTTTCGATCGCTATGTGCCGATCTTCATCAGTGTCTTCTGCTTGGAGATGTCGGGTCAAGCGGTGATGGTTGACTCTGCAGAAGACACTGATGAAGATCGGCACATAGCGATCAAAAACGTTCTGTCTCAGTAACTTTTAGAAAATTTACAAAATTTTAGTTCGGATAGTCATAAACTATTGTTTAAGTGATTAATAAGATTCACCGAACGTGATGGAGTACAAAATTCAAAAAGTTAAAAGATTCCTTAAGGTAAAACTAAATATATAATGGCTAGGCTGGCCTGAATATCTCAGATTTAATTCTCAGTAAGATTAATATTTAATATTATTTGATTCCGTCTTCAAATTGAGCTACTAATTTTACTTTTAACCTTTAACATCTATTAATGCAAATAAAATGTAAATGCTACTATAAGTAAGCTTTATGCAATATCTCAAAATGTATAATTTAATATAGAATCAATCTGAAGCAGTAATGTTTTGAAAAAATTGAATGATTGGAAAGATCTACCTTTAAAATGGAACTGTTTTTATTTTGTAAACATAGTTGCTCGTACAGTTGAGACTGAGATCCAAGTATACCTGCAAACACTCACACTACACTGAATAAAAAAATAACTTTCTGAAAAAATAATGTCAAAAGTTTTTAGGATTTTATTGATAACAAAAATTCTTTAAATAAATAAGAGAACAAAAATTAGAAATAAAATAATTCATTCATTTAAATAATAGTATAAATATCGAAATCTTGTTGCTGTTTATGACGAGCTGGTTGTAAATTCTTATTACACTTTTGCTATTACTTGCGACCAGACTTTTTGTTAACTAAAAGTTGTTAAATTATTAACTTACAATTGGAGGAAACGTTTTCGTCTTACGACTTGGAGGAAGCTGAAGAAGTCGTAAGACGAAAACGTTTCCCCCAAGTGTAAGTTAACAATTTAACAAATTTTAGTTAACAAAAGGTCTGGCCTCAAGTAATAGCAAAAGTGTAATAAGAATTAGTATACATTTTAAAATAACTAATTAAACATCATTGATGCCAATGGTAACATATTTTTTGTGACAGCCTCGGAACTAACTAAACCTAGTCTGGAACTTACTTCTTGGGAGAAAAGATCAGCTCATGTGCCAATAATCGACACAACCAAACTTACAGAGGAGGTTAAGGTATTTGTTGAAAATTGTGTTAGTTTATGTAAACTGTAATTACATATAGCTTTATGGGAAATTAAGACCTTATACAAATGGTTCTTATCTAAGACCTTTAAACTAATGGTTACTTGAAAAAAAGCAATTTATTTATAGATAGTCTGGACAGAGAAATCTTATTTACTGCTCTTTATAACAAGAAATACATTATTTAAAATATGGCTGTGGATTTTGTAGTTTATGATGCTCAGTAAAAGCTTTATAATTAAATTTATCATTTGTTGATTCCATCTTCACGTGAGCTACTAGTTATCACTAAACACTTTTAAATGTTTTAACTTGCTTATAGTAGCACTTACTTTGTTTGTTGAGGACGGCCGTTTCAGGAGATGTGTTCCATTGTCAACTCTGACTGTAACTAATCTCAAGGTTTACGTAGGTTACGGTGGGGGTGAGATAAATTGGTGGTGTGGGTGTATTTTGTGTGTATTAGGAGTTATGATGTCAAAAAGTGTGTGTGAGTTGTAATGTAATTGGGTGTTGAGTATGTGTGTAGTTTGAAGTGCCTGTATATTTCGTATTGTTCGGTTTTGTAGCGTTGGTTATTTCTGTGTTGTTTATGAAGAATTTGTAGGTTAAATGTTATGTCTATGTAGTCATGTTTTGTGGAGTTGAGATGATTGGCGAAGTTTGATTGGTAGTTATTGTTTTTTAGTGCTTTTATATGTTCTTGATAATGTGTGTAGAAGGACCTCCCTCTCTGGCCTATGTAAAAACTGGGGCACGAACTGCAAGTTAGTTTGTAAACTCCAATGGTGTTGTAAATGTCGTCGATTTTGTTGTACTGGTACAGATACGTCGACGACATCATAGCATTATATAAAGGCAACACACGCAGAGCAAACATATTTCTAAAACACCTTAATTCCATACACCCAAAACTAACATACACCATCGAAACAGAACAACAAAACTCCCTCAACTTCTTAGACCTTACAATTAAACGAACAGACAAACAAACACATAAATTCAACATATACCGAAAACCCACCAACACTAATACGACCATTCACAGTTCCTCAAACCACCCACACCAACATAAACTAGCTGCGTATAACACCATGATATATCGCCTGCTTAAAACACCAATAGACAAAGAAGAACACTACCAAGAGTTAAACACCATAAAATATATAGCACAAACTAACAGATACAACCCAACAATGTTTGACAAATTATACAACCGCCTAAAAATTAAACCTAATAACCCAAATACAAACACACAAGATGACAATCCCATAAAATACTTACCAATACCATACTTTCCAAAACCCACAATCTAACCAACACACTAAGAAAATACAACTACAAAATAGCCTACTCCACACACAACACTATCAACAAACCATTAAAAACGCAACAACAAAATCAACATTTACAATGCCACTGGAGTTTACAAACTAACTTGCAGTTCATGCCCCAGTTTTTACATAGGCCAGAGAGGGAGGTCCTTCTACACACATTACCAAGAACATATAAAAGCACTAACAAACAATAACTACCAATCAAACTTTGCCGATCATCTCAACTCCACAAAAACATGACTACATAGACATAACATCTAATCTACAAATTCTTCATAAACAACACAGAAATAACCAACGCTACACAACAGAACAATACGAAATATACAGGCACTTCAAACTACACCCTACACAAATACTCAATACACAATTACATTACACCTCACACCCACTTTTTGACATCATAACTCCTAATACACAAAAAATATACCCACACCACCAAAATATCTCGCCCCACTCTAACCTACGCAAACCTTGAGATCAGTTACGGTCTGAGTTGACAATGGGACACATCTCCCGAAACGGCCATCCTCAACAAACAAAGTAAGTGCTACTATAGGCAAGTTTAAAAACATTTAAAAGTGTTTAGTAATTAAATTTAGTAAATTTATGACCTATAATTGAAGTAATTTTTTTTTTAAACTCACTGACACAAAATGTTATTGATAGGAATATATTTTTTGAACAATTAAACGCAGATAGACTGTTAACGTAATCTATATTCAACTGCAAACGAACTATTATTCTTTAATTGTTCCAAAAATATATTTCTCTAATTTCAATTTGTGTGCTAATTATAAGTGTAGAAAAACATTTACACCACGTACAAAGTATAAAAGAAGCCATAGTATAGAAGAGTTCACTTAGAATGATGAAACTACAATTGATTTGGCAAAACAGTGAATAAGTTGGTCAGAAAATCATGTCTTTTTATGTGTTTTAAAAAAATAAGCAGTGGACAGAGGATTCTCAGAAAGTTGTTAAGAAAAATATAAAAAGCCAGCGTAATTAATATAAATTTTAGTTTAGAGATTTTATGTGTGTTTGTTATCAGGAGTGGATCTAGAAAAATATTTTGGGCAGGGCTGGTGAGAGGGGAGGTAAGGGGTTCCCCCGTCCGGAAAATATTTAGGAGATATTGTAGATATAGTGTAAACTCTAAGGGTCTTCTATCCGAGGGAAATAGTTATAGGCCTGCTATGAGATATTACACGCATTATTAAACCCCATTTAACATATATTTACAATGTAAACCACCTATTTATTACAGTGTGGGTGGTCTTACTTATAAATGATCACAGAATTATATTATAGTGATTAATATGGGTTTATAAACATATTCTAATAATTATTAAGTAGATTTAAATTGGGGGCGAACGCAGACATCAGAAATAGCATTTTAGTTTACACTTATAGTGTTATTTTATAGTTTAAAAATTGTCACTTTCCCATATTTTGGGAGGGGCTTGAGCCCCAAAGCCCCCCGCCCCCCCTTAAATCCGCCACTGTTTGTTATGGACCTCTCTATGAATAAAAGTCGAATGTTTCACATCAATAGGTATAAATTCTGTGAGTAGATTACTAATAAATTTAAACATTTAATTTTCATAATCTAAAATTTTAGATTACGATTGACTTTTTATAGATTTTATATCCAACAAACAAAATCAACATTTTTACACTGAAGGACTGTACTCAAATGTTTCCAAACCCTTTTCAGCATACATTTTCAGTTTTCCAGGCTCACGAATTTATTCAAAAATTCTATCAAAGTATTTTTAATATCAACAGCTAGCTTAAAATCAACAGTAGTTTTCATTATACTTTATTGACAACAGTAGCACACATCATGATAAATATTGGGAGTAAGTGCTACTAGTGTTAACTTTAAATTTGAGGTGGAAACAAATTAGATGAAAGAGTTTTCAGCCCTATAAAACCATAATTTCCTGCAGACAAAGTATATGCATATATTTACACAAAAGAAGCTTACTTCTAAACTAGAATGTATGTTTATTTTAATTATAGTATAAAATATTATATTATAATATGTAATTTTCCCAAATTCAATGGTACAACACTTTATAAATTTACAACCTATTTAATGTTGTTTTAAATAAGTTATGTAATATTTTAATGTTTACTGCTTTGATTTTACTTCAAATGAAATATGTACTCATGTTATAAATATGAAGGTTTCTCTTCCCTTATTTTCATTTGTGTTTTAATTTGTTCTGCTTTGATTTTACTTCAAATGAAATATGTACACATGTTACAAATATGAAGGTTTCTCTTCCCTTATTTTCATTTGTGACTAATATCAGATAAATATTAGTAAAGGCTTTTTATTGTATATACTCAGATACAGTCGTTATAGGTCTTTCATTTAAAGATTTTTTTCAATGAAAAAATTGTATTACATATATCTATTTTTTGTTTAATTATTTGAAAAAAACACTAAGAAACATTTCTTTATTTTTAGCTTCCAAAAATATTACAAAACTAGAACTAAATTGTCTTTTAGAAGGGTTTAATTATAATTAATTCACATGCATAAAAGACATAATAAGAAAGCACTTTTTTATAAGGCATCAGAGACCCATTCTTGTTTTTGAAAATGGTTTTTGTAATAGCATGAAAAACTTTTTTCATTTGACCATTAATTGTTGCATTTGTGTGTAAACTATCAGTACTGTGTATTCTAATCATGTTTAATTATATTTTAAATATATAATAAGTTTAATTTTAATTATTGTCCTGTTTTTTATTTTTTATGTGTAGGAAAATGAAGAAGTAGTTGAAGAAATTGAGAACATTTAAATGAAAATACAACGCTAATTAAAAACATTGATCAACATGTCAAAGATATTTATATCAAAATTGATAAAGTAATATTAATTCATACTGTTTCATTAATTATTATTATTTGTCTGTTGAATAAAGACTTTGAAAAAAACAGATGTTAATTTTTATAAACTGTTTGTATATTGGGTCAAGCATATCTGAGTGAAGGTGGTTGTCATGTTTTTTTTTCATTAATGACATTTTTCTTTCTCTCTTCTAAGAAAAAACTATAAGGACATGGTTCTTTTTCCAGTTACAAAAGCGTATTACATCACTCACACTGTTAATTATTTTTAAAGAAAAACTAAATCGAAGTGAACATTGTATTATTAAGGAGACTTATGGTAAGATTCAATTTATAACATCAAATCCTGTGTTTTCTTTAATATTTCTTTGGATAAATAAATCACGAATAATGGTCCTTTTTGAGAAAAAGCTTACAATACAGTCAAAACATATTACTTAAATGCAATTTTATTTTGTTAAATATTTTTATATAGAAATTGACTGTATTTAATTCAAAAAATTTTTAATACCTATTTTTAATGTTATAGGATAGCAAAGATAATCATTTACAAGAATTTTACACTGAAGAGAAAGTTAGACATCCAATACCAATTGAAAATAAAACTGTTGAAAGTCCGTCACCAAATACTCTGAATCCTGTTGTGGTGAACAACCGTCAACCGTATGAAAAACATCATGAATTTGACTACTCGCATCCAGTGGGTTATGACAAGTCTACAAAAGTCATTAATACGTCGGAAAATGTTCAGAAAGATGTTGAAACCTATAATAAAACTTGTCATTCTCCAAAGCAAAATGGATTTTTGGAAGCAATAGACACAAAAAATAATATCTGTAATGGAAATTTTAAAAAACCAAACCGCTCAGATTTGATTGCACCAGAAACACATTTTATAAAAGGTCCGCCATTAGCTTCTGTTTACTGTAGTTCACTAGTAGCAAAAAATTTAGCGTTAGAAAATCAAAAACATCAACCACTTCCTGATACAGTAGAAGATGCAATGTACAGGTCTCTTCAATTAAAACAGAATAAAAATCCAGGAATGGGATTAAATATTGAATCAAGGGCTGCAGCAATTGGTTGTAAGGGATATGGAGCACCTGGGCCCACACAATGTAGCAAACTGAAAGTGTATCGTCCAAAAACTGCAGGAGTTATTCCAAGAAAAGAGGAATGTGCGCATGATAATCACCGCCCAAAAACATCAGGATCAAAACGACCAGAACATATGACTGAAATGCAGTTAGCTTTGTGTTGGGATTTAAAACCCCATTATTCTGGAGATGAACCGAAGCGGTCTCCCCATATAGATGGGAGTAATGGAAGTGCAGCACCAGCGGTATTTTCATTAGTTCATCAAGAACCTCCTGAAGAACTTAATATACAAAATTGTGATAAAAAGCTAAAAAGGGATTCTTTAGAGAGTTTTAAATCAGTTCAAAGTAATGGCAAAGTGCAGGGTTCAAGAAGTAAAACTGCTTGGGGAGATGATGAACAAAAAGTAAGTCATCTTAATGAACGGTTGACTCGACTACAAGAAAGATCTAATCCTTCTGCAGTAATGGATATTATAAACAATAACACAGTAAAGGAAAATAGCAGTCCTAACATTGTACAAGAGAAAGTAAGAAAATCATCTGGGAGTTCAAGAGGATCCAGGAGGAAAAGTCTGAATGGAAATAATTCCTTAGGATCATCGGATGTAAACTCTCAAACCTTAGCAAAAAGAAAACATTACCAAAGTTCCCCAAATTTATCCACATCATCTAACCATTCATCAAGTAAAGAAGGTAAAAATGGAAAACACAGATTATTAAATTCTCGACCTTGTATGGCTTGTGAACAAAAAGAAGTTTCTCAACAAGACAAACCAAAATCTGAGTATAAAATGGCTTTTAAGGCTGGAAAACCAAATAATTCAAATTCAAACAGCAGCCAAGAGTCATCTCCATCTACTACTAGACCACATACTGCTAAACACATTCAAATACCAAAACCCAAAACTCCATACGCTAAGCGTAGTTATTCCATTGGGACTTTAGCTCCTCCATTTTCAGTGTGGCCAGGAACTACTGGCCAAGACTATCCAGAACATTGGAGACTAGCGTCGGTCTACCAACATTCTTATAAGCCTGTAGAAACTAGAAGAAAAACTCTTTTACAAAGTGTCTATCAGTAGTAAAATATTTCTAATGCGAATGACAGTCCTGAAAGTGAATATCCTTCAGTTGTGGTGTAAAATGTTCCTCAAATGATCCTATTTCATGAGAATGTGAAAAACCAGCTGTTTGAAATTATAAATAATGGATTATTCAGCTGTTTGCTCATTGACAATTGTTTAATGTTTTCAGTAAACTGTACTGTAGTTTAGTTCTATTATAATTAGAGAAAAAGACCTCCATTAAATTTTGTCTCAATTTTTAAAAAAAGGTAAGCTGAAAACTTTACAATAATTGACAAAGCAAATGGTGAGTAAAATCTAATTTAAATAACTAAAGGCATTAGAAGCAACCATTTGAAAAAGAATAGAACAAAATTTTGAGAATAATAAATGAAAACAAAACCTACTTTCCTGGGAGCTATTCAAGAAGTTATGAAAGCTCTTATTGTATGATGAATTTTCTCACTTTAGTAATAGATTTGAAAACAGTTATATTTCGAGAGTTTGGAGAGGTTGTTTTGACATGCACCTGGCATAATTGTTTTGACATATTTTGTTGGCAACTGATAACAACCAATAACAGATTTGTTTTCACTGATTTTTTAATCAATTTATTTGAATGAACAGTGATGATATAAGCTAAGGAAGTTATATTTATGAGTATAATCGTGAAATGAAATAAATTGTATACCAGTGATTATATTGTTTCAATAGATCAAGACCGAAGAAATGCAGGAAATCAAAAGTATTGAAAGCACATACCCATACAAGACCAAGTGTATTGACAAGGCTGTATACTATTTCTACATTCTACCTTGATGTTTTGCGATGGCCTTACTAAGAAGGACAAATAAAAAATCTGAAATTTGTCAAACAAAATATTTTAAAGTTGCTTGTTTTAATCATCTTGAATTCACTGATTAAACTATAATTAAATAATATACGAAGTAAAGGAAAAGGAACGATTGTTTCGAAACGTGTCAGCAAGTAAGCACTTATGTATTCACTTAGTTAAGCATTATTTGGTAAAATATTTTAGTCTGCATTATAACAATATATTATTTCAGAGTGTATTTGGTGTATAGTTGTTTCCAGTGCTGTTAGTTTTCTGTCCCTAAATACACTTGAATTGATTATATGGTTTTTCCTTTCTCTTACAACCAAAACTCGGCTTCTAAAGGAAAGTTTTACACACAATTGAAGAAATTTGAGCACCATTTGACTCTAACAATGGAATTTTAGAAATATATTTCAGCAATAGAAAACAGGCTGAAATCCAAAGTGTTCTCTGAACGTAATAGCAAAAGATAAAAACAAATTATAATTCATATTATAAAAGTAAATTTATTACCTTTGTTAGCTTAGGAGCTGCATGTTCACAGTTTCTATAAAATTAAAAATTGTAATCATACTGACAACTCAACCCCTTACTTCCTCATGTTTTATCTAATGTTATGAGTTTGTTTGTAAAGTACATGTAACTGTACTCTTTATATTAATTTGTTTGTATAACTTTAAGTAAATGTACCTATATTTGTATACAAATTGTTGCTTGAATGTAGTTCTAAACCATATATATGCATTTATGTATAAATGTGTGCGAGTGGGTTTTTGTAAATATTCCTTGTGTTCAATTAATATACATGGGCATATTTGGATTTCTCTATGAATTTGTATAAAAGCACTGATTGTTCTGCTGGAACTCATTGCATTTATCGGCTGTTCATTAAAAGTATTGTTTCACTGTTAGCTACTTGTGATTCTGTTTAAAAGTCTTTTCAAAATAAGTTCTGCATCTGATTGCACCAAAGAAGAAATGAGTGACAACAGGAAGAAGAAAACAGTGGTATGTTTTTTCAATTCAGTAAGCATGAAACTGTAGATATTATTTGTCAAATGTAGCAGTAATAAGGAGAGAGTTGTACGAAAGGACTGATCACTTTAAAAGTGCTAAAATTTGTGATAAACAGCGACCTGATAGGTTCTCACTTCAAGGACTAGTCACAATATTGAAGCAGTTAAATAAACAATTTTTTATAATCAACAAATTTCAGTTGATAACAATGCAAGTGAGTTGAATGTTGGCCTTGGCTCAGCAGATTTAATCATCCAAGACAGTTTAAATTTTCTAAAAGACTGCCCTTACTGGATCTTAAAGTCAATTGTTTGAAACTTTCCCAAAACCATTTGGAACAAAGAAGAAAACTCATAAGGGGATGGTAACTGTTGATAAGATATGGGATAGCCACCTTCAAGTACCAGAGAGCAATCAACAAAGTTTGGTGTGGCAATATCCTTCATCTCCCTGATTAAAAAAGTTAAGAACTTAGATGTCTCCAGGAAGTATTACGATGATGTTATTCTTGGATAAGGAAGGTCCAACTGTGCCTTACTTCAAACCTAAAGCTGAACATTGAATAGTGACAGCTCTTGTGGGTTACTGCATATATTTAAGTAAAAACGAAAATCCAAAAGACATGGTAAACTTTCAAAAGGCTGATTTTGCTTCAGGATAATCCTTGTTTTTATACAACAAAGAACACTGCCCTGTGCCTTCAGAATCTCAGTTTACAGCTGCTGAGCCACCTGCCGCATAGTTCAGACCTGGTTTTAAGCCATTAAAGAGACTTTTTGGCTCATTAAAAGAGGAATTGCAATGGAATCATTATTGATCTGATGAAGATGTCATTGAAAATGAGCACTAGGCCAAAACTTTCTTCCACGAAGAAATGTAGAAGCTTGTAGAAGATGAACTGAGTGCATAGAAATAAGAGAGGACCACATACAAATGCTGTTATCATTTATATAAATAAATAAGTATATGGATATTTTCAATTCCTTAAAAGTTTTTAACTTATCCCCTATATTGGAGTTTTGAGTTTAGAATAAATTTCTAAATGGCTTTTGTTAGGTAAAGCAAAAATGTTTTAATTTTTGATTATATTTTATCAAACTAATCTGGTAGAAATCTTTCTAAGCCGCAGATGTTTAGCTCTTGAAAGTCAAATAAAAAACTGAATATTTTAAAAGTCTTTCAAAAACCTTGAAAGTTAGTCAATTTGTACAAACCAGAGGAATATTGGAACTAAAGCATACTTCAGCTTAAAATTGTGGGAAAACATTTCATGGGACATTCACAATCTGATTATGTTTAAAAAGAAAAATATTTCACAAAGATAATTGACTTTTTTTATACAAATTCAGAACTTGTGTACTTTTGTATTAAAGAACTAAACAATACATTGTTGTGTCTTTGAAACATAAACTAAATCTCAGAAATACACAATTATAAAGTCTAAGAATTGTGAAAAGTCTCCTACACAGAACTTTGTTAGAGGTTAAACAGCTGTTGTGATTACACAGCTTATCACATTTGTAGTGAAAATGGTTGCTATATTTTTCTACATTTCTTCCACTATCCTACACAGGTGATGTACATAACCAAATGTTTCTTAGCAGACCTTCTTAACCTATTTTTGTTATATTACTCAACATCAATAGTATAGAATTTGAAATTCACAGTGCCAAGTTTAGTAGGAAACAGGTTTTAATGGTTCCAAATAAAATGTGTTTATTTTAAAATAAACGGAAAAACAGTTTTAGGTGAGTGTTTTTTAATTCTGGTATAAAGACAATTAAAAGTATAATTACTTTATTGAGATTATGATCCTGTAGATAGTAAATGCCATAATTTATACATTAACAGAATTAATCTGCACATCTGATACAAGTACATAATGAAACTAAATAAAGAGATTATGATGAGGGGAACAGACAAGACTTGTTTTTCATATATTTCAAAGAGTAAACACTCTTTCATATAGAACAAATGGCTTCAAGTTGGTTTAATAATTCTTCATTATAAGATAAGCTTACCTAAGTAAGAATGATGTACTTTTTTAATCTAATTTAATTTTAATAAATGGTTTTATTTTTATATTTTAACATTTTTACTGTATTCTATACTTTATAACCAACAATATATGGTCTAACAATCAGTATGATTTATTAGAAGTGAACAAATGTGGTAATTTGTATGTTTAAATTTAATTTTCATAAATTTATCAATAAAAATATTTAAACTCATAAACTCTATTATTTCTGTTAAATGCATTAATGCAAGTAATTACATGGATTACCACTGAAGCTAATTTTTCTAATTATAGTTGGTACTTTTTAACTTTACTTTTATTGAAGAACTAAATGGAAAGGTTTCTGGAATGAATGTCTGATATTATAATTCCAGTGATGGCATTTGCAGCATTATATGCCAAAGATGATAAATTGGCTTTTAGAGAGATTTCTTTGATTTTACATTAATTATTTTCTTTTAAATTGATGCTGTTAAATTATGGTATTTGTTCCTAACTAGGCATAGAAGTGTTTGGGTACACATACTGAAAATTCATTAATTCCACATGTTAAGAAGCTCTCAAGTTCTTAAGAAAATTTATTGATTATAAGAGTACCAAAGAGGCCCGGATTTATAACTATGTACTTCTGACAAATTTAAGCCAAAATCAAAGATCACTGGATGCAACAATTTTCATAGTATTATTGATGAGTTTGTCATGTTTAAATTCCTCTCCTCGTTCTGCATCATTGATCAATCTATCAAAGTGGGAATCATTTGCGTGCTTAGATCATGCTATTTCTGATTTTCGATAACATTTACAAAAATTCAATATATATTTTATTAAACTGATACATGGAGTATTTACTTCTGTAGTAATAAATGTTGCAACGCTAAATTTTAATACAGCATAGAAAAATATTATCAAAAGCCAACTAGAAGAGTTTCTCACCATGTTGGCCAATCAAAACGTTTTGTTTACAATAGTAATAGTATTTTTATTATTGTTTTAGGTGAAACAAAAACATGTTTTTGCAAAGTTATATAAAACTAGGTTGTACCTTTTGGAAACATAAGAAACTAACATATTTTATTACTGATACCCAAAAGGCTTTCTGTCATCACATGTAATAGAGTTGTCTTTTCTCAAGGTTGAAATGAGTCAGTTTCTTGATTTCGCAAGGCTTACTGATGGCACTATATTGTAGCAATCATCTCAACAAACCAGAAACAAAGCAACATCGATTATGACAATGGACTTATACACACAGCCATTTCTGTTACACAGTTTTTGGTAAAATGACATGGTTCTACTGCCCCACGCATGTTATTTGCTTGACCAGGTTTGATGTGACTTTTTCCACGCATGAAAGGACACCTACTTGACAACATTGAAGTGGTCAAGAAAAAAAACAAGCTGTCAGTGATTTATAAAGATAACTACAAAAAATGTTTCGAATAGTGGAAACACTGGTGGGACAAATGTAGTAGTTATAATGAAAACTATATTGAAGAAGATAAGCTTTTGTAAAAAAATGTAAAACAAATAGCTTTTCACATGGTAGTATTAAAAAATACAATATTTGCATGAAGAAAATATAAAATAGCAAAATTGAAGGCTGCAATATATAATTATGTAAAATATATAACACAACACAGTGAAATATTATAAGGGACTAGAACACACTGTTCAATTAGCAAATTATATGTACAACAGATTTCATATATAGTGTAAAAGACTGGGATATAAAGAATGCTGTAGTGGCAATGAAAGTTGAACAATAAACTAAGGAAATTGAGAGGTACAGCCCACAATTAGAAGAGTCTATTGAAAGGTACTGAAAGTGAAAGCTGCATATAGAAATAGTTTTCTTGGAATTCAAACAAAAGAATAACACATGGTTTAAAACACTAAGGACCGCACTTCGCTGGTTAAAGGATGGCTAATAACTAACCCATTTATTTTTAAAACCTGCAGTTTTTGTGTTGCACATCTTGAGGTTTTTGTATTACACTTTTTGTATTAACTTGGCAAAAAACCACTACTTACTGATTTATTCAGCAGACGCATTTATTCTTGTTGTTATATCGACAGTTGTAAACACGGGCGCATACAAGGTTACATGCAACAACTGTCCCAGCTTTTACATAGGACAAAAAGGGAGAACATTTACCACAAGACACAATGAACATGCAAAACAGTCAAGAAAGACACAACCCAAATCAAATTTTGCCATACACATACAAAACAAACTACACTCACAAACTGACATAGACACCAAGCTAAAAACCCTACACTACATTAAAAAAGCAACAAACTTAACACAGTAGAAAACTACGAAATATATAAACACCATAAATACTATCCACAACACATTCTAAATGACAAAAACACACTCACAATCAAACACTACATTTGTACACATAATTAACAACTACTCCATGAACAATAACACACCACAGAACAGAAATACACCACAGACTCACACCAACACAACACAGCTGAGCAACAGTCTTGTCAGTGATTCACAGCATTGAATAATGCGCTGACCTAATGCAAAACGCGTCTGCTGAATAAATCAGAAAGTAGTGGTTTTTTGCCAACTTAATACAAAAAGTATATTTATTTTTATATTAAATTTTTCAAACCTTTTCTGTACAAAAATTTAGTATCTTTGGAAAGAGAAAAATATTTTCTATGTGTTAATTTAGCAAATTAAATGTCATTAAGTAATAAGTGTTTCATTTATTATTATTAAGTAATAATTATAAAATGTAGGTGATATTTTTTAATTGAAAATAATCAAAATAATATTTTAGCATTTAGTCACATACAATTAAAAAGTATATATTTTAATAATAAGTTTTTTAATAAAGAAGAAATAAAAATAATATGAATTAGAATAAGTTTGTATCCTTTATCCACTTAAGCTATAAATTATGCATCATTAACATTTTTTTAAATACTTACCTAAAGTGACACTTTGTTATTTTATGAGAATTACTGTTTTGGGGAGATGTGTCTCATTATAAATTCAAGTCATAGTTCTCTTCAAAATTAGCAGCCTAAGAGGTACTTTAAGAAATTATATATTTTAAAAGTGTAAAATGAAACAATTTAATTTAATTTATATTTTTACACATGAAAAAACTATTTGTATAGATTAGATATAAATTAAATAGTACAACAGAACCAGAGAGGAGAAGAAGAAAAACATAATTATGATAATGGAAAATATAGTGCCAAGTGGTTCAGGATTACAACTATTGTTGTAAGTAAAAAGAAATTTATTTGTAAGTCTTTAAATTAGCATTTCCAAGCTCAACAAAAATCGCTCTCAATTCTTACTAATTTTTAGTGTAATAGCTAATGATAATGCAATTAGTTCCTAATAAAGTTGAAGTTTATTGGAAACTCAATTTAAAACATAAACCTTGTTTTTGTTTCTACCCTGGTTAACTGCTTTCATCCTGCAATCTGTCCTATCAGTAGGCCTTCTCATTCATATCTAGTTGTCTATAGATCATTGCTAAAAAAAAAATAAAAACAAGATTCCAAACATCTTGGTTTTTATTGTTAATCCAAATCCTGATTTTTTTACTATTCTAATTTGACTTAAGAAGTCTTTGACTTAATAAGAATCAGCATACATTTTAAACCCTACTCATAGACAGAAGGAATAAATAATACATTCAATAAATACAACTTTTTTAAAGACAATTAAATATATTACAATATGTTTTGATTGCAACAATCAATTTAGCAACAGACAACAATGCCATACAAATAACAACACTATCCATAGATAAATTCTTTGATACAAAAATAACATTATACATGTATATATGTGTGTGTACATGCATGTATGAGTGAGTGTGAGTGTGTCAGTATGAGTGTGTCAGTATGAGTGCATGTGTCAATATGAGTGAGTGTGTGTGTGTGTGTGTGTGTATGTGTGTGTCTGTGTGTGTGTGTTGCAACGGGCAGTTTGCCCTTGCAATTTAAAGAAATTAAAATTTTTATAAATTTGAATTTCAAAAATTAAATTGTAATTGAAAAATTTTAAAATGTTTATATTAAAGAAAAATTAAAGCAAATCATAGAATAACAGAGTGGAAAAGCCAATATTTTATAGTCAATAATAAAATTGTAATTAACAAATAAATTTGACAAACAGGGAGTGTAGTGCCAATAATTAAGTGCAAGAAAATAACTAAACAAATACTATCTAGTGAACCAGACCACCTACAAGCACCATTGACATTTCTAAATAATTAGTAAAGTGTGAAAAAATCAACAGTGAAATAATAAAGCATAAAACTTTATTAAGAAAAAAATTACAGCAAAATTAAACAAAATAGTCATTTTAGGAATGGAAAGAATGAAACGGCCTTCAAACAAGATGATTCATGTAACGAAGAGACAAACTACGACAAGTAAAATAAACTGATATAGTTGTAAGACCAAGTAAATGGAGGGGGAAGTACGGTGAGGCCAATATAAACGTTGGCGCACAGTTTTTTAGATGAGTCCGAAAAAATAAAAATTTGTCAAGTGCCTAATAAAACTGTCGGTTTTCAGCTAGACACAAGAGTCAATGGGCCAGATGACGTCTACAAAAACGTTTCTATGGTAAAATTTATAACACAAGATATAAATCGTGATTCGGCAATCAGTACTTCCATTTCATAGAAATGTAACTCCAATCGTAACGCTTACCATGGCTTCGCTGTCCAAAAATTCCAAAGGATCCAGGGAGAAGAAAGAAGACCTCAGCCTCAACCAGATCTAAAGGCCAGGATCCTGGGGTGGCAGGAGGTGAGAACTTTGGCAGGTCATATTTTAAAGTCAAATTTATTAGTTAAAATTTAATAAACTTTACAGAAATTTTTAATTCAAAATATTGATTCTTAAAGAAATAAACAATGGCTTCACTCTAAGTAAAATTGTTAAATAGCATTAAAAAGTAAAAGATTTTTCTAATAAGTAATATTGAGTTGTGTCAAATAATTAAAATTAAATGAAATAAGTCAGTTTTCCAAAAAGGAAAAATTTTGCATGTGAATTATTCAAATTTTATATTAAAGTCTTTAGACCGGCTTAATCATGAAGAAACCAACAATAGAATTTTTAATTAAGTTTATTAGAGTGGTTTTGACTATAAACTTGGTCATTTTTAATAGGATAAAAAAAAGAATTGTTGAAAAAGTTTGAATAGTTTAAAATAAAATTGATTAATAATTTCATGTAATAGAGGTAAATGATTTTGAAAATATTAAATAATTATTTATATAACAAAAAGTTATATTAACACTTAAACCAAATTAATTTCAGAGTTAAAATTTATGGAAAGAATTAGCATATGATATACTGTGAAAATTCAAAATAAAATCTTATTTTATTTTTCAAGAATCAATGATTAAATTCATAATGTAAATTAAATATATGTAAAAATTAATTTAATTAAATATGTAGTGTTAAATATTGTCTGCATATTGAGAAAAGCAGTAGAACTCAAAAAATGTACAATTATGTTAAATTGTATTATTTTTATCATTAAAATTATTATACAAAATCTTTTAAATTTATTTCAAAATTTCCTGTGTTAATAGAAAAATGAAAACTTGAAGTTTTTTCCAACTACAGTATTAAATTAAATGTTGCAATGTTATATATCAAGAGTATTTAAATTCATGAAATAATAAATGAAATAAAATAAAAGCCTATACAACAGGAGAGTTTCCTTCTGAGGGTAAATTCATTTCAAATATTTGAGCTATATTAAAAGATAGTTGGTTTTTAAATCAAAGTCCAGGGACAAGTTGCACTGGCAGATGCTGCTTAGATGTAACACAGTGGCCTAAACAATCCCATACATATATACGATATACAAAATTGATGGAAAAAAAATTATAAAAATTAAAGAAAACTATTTTTAATGCAAAAAAAGGAAAAGTAATTTTGAGAAAAATTCAAATTTTTAAAATGTAAATTCCAGAAAAATGAAGGCATTCTTTGCTATTGCCATTCCACAGGTTAAATAAAACTAATATGTAAACGTTGTTACATATAACTTTACTAGTAGTAAAGTCCCCTTTAAGTTTTCAAAAATTATCAGCTGTTTGGCTAATTTAAAATATGACATGTGACCAGGGGCATAGCCAGTGGGGGCACAAGACCCTTCCTAACCAATTAATTTTAGGAGAAAAATATTACCCTATAAAACAGAGCTAGGTGTTTAGCGAAACAGCTTCTCGATGACCCATCAAATCTGTAATTTTAAGTGTCAAAATAACATAAAATATGATTTCTAGAGATAAAAATGTCTAAAATTTCACCAGTAGGGCTCCACCCCCTGACTTTCTGGGCCAAGTTCCCTCCCAAATATTGTCCTGGCTACGCCACTGCATGTGACTTTCACTCACATAATCTTAATATTCTTGCATACTGCTGTAGTTACATTCCTGGAATCAAGTAATTAGATGACAGTCATTTTCATGCTGCATCAACATTATTCTATGCCAATAGGTTGCTCTTTGGGGGTTATCGTAAGAATAATGGATTAAAATAGCCTTCAGTGATCCTTTTTAATCCTGTCTTGCTAAAAAGGTCAAATTATATAAAAATAGAAATCCTAGCAATCATGGCCAGAGTTTAGGGGGGCAAGGAGGGGGATTGCAATCTATACTTTTTGCACAGGTGTATTATTTATCAAAAACTTACAATAATCTCACTACAACAATAATAATGGTACTGACAAGAAATATAATTGGCAATATACGAGTTATTTTCCAAATATGATTGTAAGTTCAAAGCAAAATATGAACTTTATTTTAATCTCTCGTCATGATTTTCAAAATGAAATTTTAGGAATTGTTTCAGACAAAATTTTGTATTCAATGTTGTTTCTCATAGAAATAAAATCAGGCTTATTTTTGGACTTGAGACTTTGCAAAATTAAAAAAAAAAATTTTTTTAATATGAATTTTCCAGAGCTATAACTCTAAAAGCCCCCGATTTATGTTACATGAGAAGCATATTGTTTAATACCATACCCTAAATTACCAATAAAAGAAAGTAGTTTGAAACATGTATCTTATAATGTAAGTTTATGGATATGGGCTCAGTGTCTACAAGTTTTTAAAAGTTCTCTATTTTGGGAAGGAGTACCCTCGGGCCTCATTTGATACCCCCAGAACAATCTTGTGCCCCCCAAAACAAAACTAGTAACTCAGCACAAAACATGTATCTTATAATGTAAGTTTTTGGATATGGGCTCAGTGTCTACAAGTTTTTAAAAGTTCTCTATTTTGGGAAGGAGTACCCTCGGGCCTCATTTGATACCCCCAGAACAATCTTGTGCCCCCCCAAAACAAAACTAGTAACTCAGCACAAAACATGTATCTTATAATGTAAGTTTTTGGATATGGGCTCAGTGTCTACAAGTTTTTAAAAGTTCTCTATTTTGGGAAGGAGTACCCTCGGGCCTCATTTGATACCCCCAGAACAATCTTGTGCCCCCCCAAAACAAAACTAGTAACTCAGCACAAAACATGTATCTTATAATGTAAGTTTTTGGATATGGGCTCAGTGTCTACAAGTTTTTAAAAGTTCTCTATTTTGGGAAGGAGTACCCTCGGGCCTCATTTGATACCCCCAGAACAATCTTGTGCCCCCCCAAAACAAAACTAGTAACTCAGCACAAAACATGTATCTTATAATGTAAGTTTTTGGATATGGGCTCAGTGTCTACAAGTTTTTAAATGTTCTCTATTTTGGGGGGGGGGAGTACCCTCGGGCCCCATTTGATACCCCCAGAACAATCTTGTGCCCCCCCAAAACAAAACTAGTAACTCAGCACAAAACATGTATCTTATAATGTAAGTTTTTGGATATGGGCTCAGTGTCTACAAGTTTTTAAAAGTTCTCTATTTTGGGAAGGAGTACCCTCGGGCCTCATTTGATACCCCCAGAACAATCTTGTGCCCCCCCAAAACAAAACTAGTAACTCAGCACAAAACATATCTTATAATGTAAGTTTTTGGATATGGGCTCAGTGTCTACAAGTTTTTAAATGTTCTCTATTTTGGGGGGGGAGTACCCTCGGGCCCCATTTGATACCCCCAGGACAATCTTGTGCCCCCCAAAACAAAACTAGTAACTCAGCTCATGGTTGCAACACAGTTATGCGAATATTGTGTTTATGGGTTTGTAACAACCAAACGATTGAAATAGGCTAATCAAGCTCTTACATTTTTTATACAGATCTACAGATATTTTATTTAGTTTTTAATTTCTTCAAAATAATTTGGGCAATTTTCTATTACATAATTGTGAAGGAGAATTCCTTTAACTTTCCTTAAATTTTGATGAAAAAACAAATTTTTTGTAACATAGGTAGATAGTTGTAGAATTTAAAGTAGACTCACGTGGTGTTATTAGTATATTTGTTGATTCCATCTTCACGTGAGCTACTAGTATTCACTAAACACTTGTAAGTATTTACAAACTTGCCTATAGTAGCACTTCCTTATATTTGGTTGTGGACAGCCGTTTCGGGAGATGTGTCCCATTGACAACTCGAACTGTGACTGCAGTTTCGGGGACACATCTCCCGAAATGGCAGTCCCCAACAAAATATAAGTAAGTGCTACTATAGGCAAGTTGTAAATATTTACAAGTGTTTAGTGTTAATAGTATTTCAAAATTTTCTCTAGTTCTTGTGTTATTTTCATTTGTGTTTAAAAATTATTGCTACAAAGTACCGTCGCATTGGGAGTTGCCTTTGGCGGATTTATACTTAGCTATTAGATATAAGAATGCTTTATGCAGCAAAAAATTGAAAATTACTTCTTTTCTCGAGCAGTTACTAAAAAACTGTAAGAAATATTTGAATATTGAAGTCAGAAAATAAATATATTAGGCTTTCCACATTCAGTTGGAATAAGACAAATCTAACTGTGACCAATATTTGGAGAGATATGACTGATTTAAAAATGCCGCATCTTGTAACTTGGAATTCTAGTCGGGTTGCTTTTATCATTTTAAAAGTGAATAAATTTAGCTCTTAAATAATTCAAGATACCGAGCCTAAATGTTCACAACTTGTTTCTCTAATGATATTTCTTCTTTACAGTTATATAAAAGCATTTAAAACGTTTTCAAGATTTATTTTCCACAACTTTTTGTTTAAAATAGCTTTATATTTTTTAAATTTTCTATAATTTTTCACTATAGTTTTGATGAGCTAGCTATGTATTGTTGACCTTATCTAATACCTTTTTTCCGATGTTAATCTGATGACTAAGCATTCTGCAGCGATGTGGGGTGGGTGTAAAGTGTCGCGCCACTGTTCCGTTAGGGCAGTCCTAACAGCACGACAGTTTGTGTCACAGTTTTTATCAGTATATTTGGTTTCTGGGCCAATCATTATCAAACACTTTTAATTTTATAAGTTCCAAAATAAAACAGAAATGTCATGTAATCAACATTATATTCAGACAATGAAATTTATTACAAAACAAGAGATTCTTTCAAACTAGAGGTGATTTCATTCTACAACTTATCAAAGGAAGGAGTTTATAGAATGAAGAAGGATTATTCAGTAAAAAGAGTGAGTAACAGAGATGGACAGTGACTATATTCAATGGCTTATTGAACTTGGCAAGAATCCATGTTCAGACCAAATACATATATGTGTAAGGAAAACAATGGGATGATAATTGCTAGAAGAACATTCATCGCTGAGTTAGCAAAGGCAACCTTTTGAAAAGAACTTCAATTGCAAATTTGTCCATACCACTCAAGCAGAGTATAAAACATATACTTGGTCAAGAATATGCTATCAGGAGTCAAAATCCACGTAAATTTTTACAAAATTAGGAAACGTTTTTACAAAATTTATTTTTGCTAGAATAAATTATTTTAAAATTTATTGATAAAATTCTTAATGGAAATTCAAGAACTATACTACTTATATAAAATCTAATTGTTTGAAGTGGAACTTACCCAGCTCAATTTAATGTGCCATGAAAGAAATTAAAATGACAGCTAGTTTACTAGGCGTTGCGTCATTTCAATTCCTGTGAATTAATTTTAAATATTTTCTTACTGCTAAATTGTTTTAAAATTTGTAATATACACATTTATTAACAATTTTGTACCTACAAATTTACTTTCAAATAAAAATGTTTGCTATAGTTAAATGAGTTTGTATATTAGAATATTCATAAATTATTGTAACAACCAGCGCCATCTTTGTTCTTCTACAACACTTTAATGAATTAACTTTGTTTCTAGTAATGTTTGAATAGCAAATTCTTTATAGTTAAATGTTATTTTAACTTTATAAAAGAAATACAAAATCATCTTTAAAATCTATCTATTTTAGATCTATAGTTTTGCATAAAGCTTTCTTTTATATACCATGGTACCATGTATCCAATCATAAAAAATTAAAATTAACATAAAACTTATAGAGTTTTATTATATAAACAATCTTACTTATTTAATACGGTACAATTTAAACTCAAATTTCAGTCTATAATAAATACTGTACTTTCAGAAAAATGTTTTGTGTTTGTCTATTTCCAATACTTTTACATTACTATATTAGAAAATTTATTTTATCTTGATTTATAAATACAGTATTATTAAAAAATTTTAACTTTATTAATGTTAATTTTTTTTTAATAATGTAAAAGTCATTAAGAAAAATGATTCTGCTTTTTTATATTAAAACAGTAGATATTGATTAATTAAATGTTAAATAACCAAAACATCAAGCAACTAAACACAGGCCTCTATTAGCATCTAAAATTAAAGAAAGAAATATAAAATCAATGTTTAAGTAATAGACAGACAATTAATTAGGTCTCAACAACTGGTTATAACTCAAGCTTGACATGAGCCTAGTTTGTTATACTGTAATATGTTATCCATTATCTTTTTTAAACTATGTTTCTCTCTATCACTATGATAAAAAATTTAACCTTAAACGATTAAATTACTACAATTTTAACCAGATGAGCTTCCCAATTTTATTCTAGTTCACTGTATTGTTCTATTTGTCTGTTTATATCACAAAGTGCACTAAACTAGTTGTGTTGTAAAGTAGTTGAGCTTGTGAGAAATTTTAGGATGTTATCCATTTAAATCATAAGAATAGGTATAGGTATATACATCTAACTTTCCCATTGATATGCTGGCTACGTGTAGTTCAGTGACTTGTTTTTACTATTCCTTAAGTTTTAGACATGGTGTAGAGGACGCTTCATTTGCTGTTTGTCATCAAGCCTGCTTATTAAGATAGTGTTTGAGAAAGCATGCATGTCATTACTGTAAAATCATAGTTTGATCTGTGCTTGTAGCCTGCACAACTTTTTCTGAAATGAGTGTTCAATGTGTAAAATGAGTTTTTCGATGAAAAGGATATTATTGAAAATGACAGTTATGATAGCAAGAGCGATCGTCTTGATAAACAAAATTTTCCATTTAATACAGATGCCTTGGGAGATGAGAATATTACCAATCATCAAATAAATTCAATGACCACAGCTGAGGATGATCCTTTAGCAAATGTATATAAGTAGGAATTTTGAACGAGATAGGAGACTGACAGACTTACCTAGTGGAAATAGTCCTAAATCTCTTGAAAATAAATAAATAGACACAATGAAAACATATCAGACTATTGAAATATTTCAATCACACAATGATCTTTATCAGTCAAAAAAGAAAAGACTGAAGTGAACCACAGATGTGTATAAATATCCAAATGTCACAGATTTATAGTTTATGCTATAGTACTATATGTTATTTGTATAATTATTGATTAATTGAAACCAGATATTAATATTAATAGTCTGTCAGAAGGTAGGTAAATGGAGATTTTTAAAATGGTAAAGTTAGAAGGAAGGTAAAAGGAGTTTTATCTGATGTTGAGGTTAGGAGGTTCTCTAGATTTGGTGTACCACTGGTATTATAACTCCCATTTTCTCAATTCTGAAGGGTTGCAATTAGGGGGGGGAGGGCCTTAATTATTTTGGTGGTATAACAATCATTAAAAGATATGATGTTGTGATAGCAGAGTGTTGAGCGGTTGGCTTGACTATGTTCATGGTTCCGACGTCATGTCTATGACCATTCATTCTGATGCTCAGACCATCCATGGTAAGGCCTATGTACTGTGCCGGGCAAAATTTACATTGCAACTGGTATATTACATTTTTGGATGTACAAGTATGATGACCCTGAATCTTGAAGTCCACATTGGTTGCTAGGCTATGGAAACTATTTGTTGGGATGTGTATTGGACATGTCTTGCATCTAGGTCTATTGCACGGAAAGAAGCCATGAGGAAGTTTAGGCGGTTTCTCAGTACTTGGATCTGGTAATTTTTGATGTACTAAATTATTTTTCAAGTTAAAAGGTTGTCTGAACCAAATATGTGGTGGATTTGAGAAAAGATCTTTGGTGTGGGTGGAAGCTTGAAGAATCCTGAAGCCATCCTTTAATATTTTGTTCAGCTTCTGTAGGCCTGGATGGTAATCTGTAACTAAAGACAGAGAATGAAATAAAATAATTATTTCATTCAAGAATTATTTTATTTCATTCTCTCATATTTCTTTTTGTGTTTTCTCTTCGATTGACAAAGACCACTGTGTGGTTGAAATATATCATTGTTTAAGTGCTTTTATGTGTTTCTATGTCAAGACTACAGAATGGACTCTTACCAAGGTAAGTCTGTCAGTCTCCTAGTCCAAAAAATCTAAATAATCTTTACCAACCAAAACTAACCTAAAAATATATAAATATATATGAACAAATTAAATGTTATGAAGTATAAAAAGCATAGATTGGGAGACAACTCATAATAGATCAGGGGCCAGGCTTTTAAAAAAATTAACAATAAGCCAATATTTTACTAAAATGTTTTATTTTTAAAGACAGTTTATTATATTTACAAGAGGTAATAGAACTACAGACAACCCATATATTATGCAATCCTCATTATATAATTATACTTATGACAACATACAAAATTAGTACACTTACCATTTAAACTAACTTATCTTTACAATTCTTTGTCAATTAGAGTAAGACAGCGAATGAAAATGGAAATGAATTAATTATTACAAAACAACTGTGAGTGAAAAGGTATAATTAACATTAACAGTGAGTGGCTCTCATCTATACTCATCCAAATACAATTTATAAAAATGAAATAACAATTGATGGAATACTATTTCTAACAGTAAATGTTCCTTCAAAGTCACATTATTCAAGAAATAAAAATTTTTTTTCTCTAAATGGTTATACTGTTGTTGTATATTGTAATTAATAATAAACACTCGCATGACAGGACAAAACAAAGGTAGAATAAATCACACAAGACAATTTTATTTTAATTCAAGTCAACTTTTAAACCACATACAGAATACGCTATGGACATTATCAAGAATAAAACAATGCTAAAGAGTAAAACAGACCTTACATAAATAAGTTTATTAATTTTTACTTCTTTGCTAAAAGTAACAATATATTTTATTCCTTATAATGACCATAAGTTGTCCCTGTAAATGGATGAAATGTTGATTTAAACAAATATATACTTCTTGTTTAACTTTTGTCTTGTGCTTTTCTTCAGTCTATTTTCTTCTAGTTATAAACAATTTAGTTCCAACTCGGTAGCAGGAATCAAAATACAAAAAGGGCAAGTCACAAGGCTACTGGAATTTTTTTTTATTTATTAATTCAGAGCTGAATTTACAGAGAATATATTACATTTTACCACTCAATACCTTTCAGATTCTTGAAAAAAGTTGATAGTTTTGTTTAAAAGTATTTTTAATTAGATTAACAATAACATTTTTGTTAAGTGAACCTTAACAGATTATTCTAATGCTTGAACAATACTTATATTTAAATCTATGAAATTTAAGCTAACAATTACAAAGATAATTTTGCTAAAATGTCTTTAAAAAATTCAGATATTTCTACATCAAACCTGCCAGGATATGAGGTACTATTCCTTCCCATAATCTTAGGCAGTATTTTTTTTATGCTCCTTTCGCCTTTATCTAAACAATTTTCTCGATATTGTAAGAGCATTAGAGCTCTAGAAATTATCTCCTGTTACATGTCATATATTTGAAACAAAGTCAATTTTTAGTTGATCATAACTATTTGATTTTTTAGTTTTTAAACAATTCATAACAAATATGTTCAATAAAATTAGCTTTAACTTGTTTTGACAAAAACTTACTTTGTGATCTTCCAGGTATCAAACCGACTTTACAAGTGTTATTACAGTAATGTTTGCAATAAGGCACTGTGGCTATTCTAAATACTGAAATCAACACCGTGTTTCAAAGCAAAATGCCTGAATTTATATTTACACAATTTATATCTCCGCCATTTATAATATTGTTGTAATTTTGTTATTTTTGAGATCTACAAGTTCAATAAAATTATTCGTAGAGTCAATTACCATAGGATGATTCCAACATAATAACTGTGATCGTAATCCAACTGAATCAACAGTTAAGATGTAAATTTCTATAATACATAACAATATTGAAATTAATGAGACTGCATCACAGTGATGAATTTGACTGCAAAAGCCTTATAGCTATAGAGTAAATTGAAAACAGAGAAGAAATTGTGGTTGAAACGGAGTAAAAGCTAGAGAAAAGCAAAGTTTGGGAAAAGCTAGGGTTTTGCAGTCTACAACTTGCCTTAGGCAGAAAACTAAGAATGATTAAGGTAACAATTATGACAAGTATAGAGTAAAAAAACACAATTGATTAAACTTTGTAATACACAAAGAATAGATATTGCTAGTAATCTAAAAAAAATAGACAAAATGATAAATTTACAATCATTATAAACTTTATATATCACTTTTCTGCCTTTATTTTATGTGGCTTAATGCACAAAATTATAAAACAATCAACAAATTCAAAGTAATATTTTCAGTTGAAAATACGAAATCATTAAGAATAAACTACTTTGATAACCTCAAAGTAATTATAATAACCTCAAAACAATGACTGGCAATAAAATTTATTTCCAAACAAAAAATAACTAATGTAAATTCTTTGGCCAAATATTTTGAGAGTGTAATATAATAAAATACTTCTAAAACTGTAATATTGAAGTAAACACTATTTCTTCATACAATACTTCTAAATTATTCTGGTAACACTGAATATAATACGTATTTTTTCAAGGTAATTATAACTATAATTTCTAGCACTCTCATATTTAACCACTAGTGTCCCATATTTAACCTTAAAAAGTAAATTTTGAATATTAATTTTTTTTACTAAACACTTCATTGAAGAACTAATACAAAACCTAAAATAATATAAAGGATTCATTGTAATGATTTTTAATAGTATTAACTTCAATTTAACTAATTTTGGGTTTTTTAATATTAAAAAAATGTGAAGAAAAGTTAACCAGTTATGCAGAAAAGTAATACAATGTTTAATGTAATTATCTTTACAAAAAAAATTTCTCAAAAAGAATTAGAATGTTGTTTTTAACTGTTTACCATCTTTATAATATCATACAATAAAAAACAATAAATAGTAAAAATAAGAAAAATTTCATTTCATTAATTTTGTTACCTTTATCATAACTTAAAGGATATTTGAGTTATCAGAATTTAAATTGTGCTAATCTTAATGTGTTTACTCTTAACTATGAAATATTGTCACTGAAAGATTTTTATTGTTATATTATTTCCAATATATACATATATTTAAAAAAACAATGAAACAAAATATTTCAAACAGTGTATATTGGTAATATGTTGTACAATTTTATGTTCATTTAAATAATAAATAACTTTTTAAAAATAGACATAAAAGGAATGTTAAATAGTATTACAAAGAAATTTCTGCAGCCAAAAAAAGTTGAATAACTTTTTTAATGCTTAAAAAATAAATAAAAATCTAATAACTCATTACTTTTACAAAAATCTGTTTAAAACATTTTTATAAATTGAGGCAATATATTATCAGAGAAATAGGTTTTTACAAAACATATGATGCACAGTTTTCCCAAAAAACCTTTATAACAAAATAAACAGTTAAATAGAAAATACGATGCAAAAATCCTTTAGTTATAATTGGAAGGATTTCACAGGTTTGTACAAGAATTGCAATTATTTTATAATAATTATACATTTCTAAATACATATTTATCCTTTTTTATACTTACCTCATTCCAAAATATCTAAAACCTTAATTCCTTTTCTATCTACCTTTCACTTGAAAAATCCCTTAGAAAGATGTTGAGAAATACGACGTCATCTCGAAGAGGAAATATTTGTATTTAGTTCTATTTTATCCACAAAACATCTTCATCTAGCCGAATGAGTATTATATTCCTTTGGCAATGCACCAAATTAACAATGAATATGAAAATCTTGTACCTTCATTGTTTTTAATTTGTAGCCAAATGCATTGTTGCATTTGAGTGTATTTAGGCGATAATTATTTTAAAATAAAAAAGCCATTTTTGTACAAAATGTGTTTATCCTTAACAATGTTTTAAACATTCTAATATGAATAAAAATATAAATAATTTAACCATAACGACCTAAAGTGATAATGTTGGTTCAATATTGGAGGATTTTTTTTAAATATTAAAAATACATTTACCAAAATGAAATGAGATGGAAAAACTGTGCAATTACAACCAAATATTTTATACTGTTTACATTTTAGTAAAAATCTATTACAATCAATGTTGATAATAATTTATTGTTGTTTGCTAAAATTTTATTATATAAAATTATTAGGAACTTAAATATAAAATTACTTGAAATCATATCCAGAACTGCTTTAAAACTACTTTGGCAAAATACACGCTTTAATTTTTTTTCAATTTAAATGTGTTTATTATGTATAAATGTTTCTGTATTAAATATATAATTTTGATTTTATTATAATACATTAACACACACACACACACACATATATATATATATATATATATATATATATATATATATATATATATATATTTTTTTTTTTTTTTTTTTTTTTTTTTAAACAACATAGGTTATTTAAATACAAGAATTTCTTGTATTTGAATAGCCTATGTTGTTTTAAATTAAACAACAAGAAAGGTATTATATATATATATATATATATATAAATATCGCAATATGTTTTCTTTTGTATTAATAAAGAACAAAAGTCAAAATACAAATACAAGAATTATATTTGAATTTACAATTCAAAGCTTTTCGTTGGCTAACAGTACCAACATCATCCAATATAATTCTTGTATTTGTATTTTGACTTTTGTTCTTTATATATATATATATATATTACCAGAAGATATTTCTCTTGTTATCTTTACATGTATTGTACAAAAACATTTCATAAGCAAGAATTTTTTTTTTTTAATTGAAACTTTTGCCACTTTATATTATTTGTAAATAATATAAATTTCAAAAGAAATAACTACTCGTATAACAGTTACCTATTAAACAAACACTTTTTCATTATTCTATGTGCAAGTATGTTTTAAATACTTAAACTTATACTTAGCAACGAGGTTCAAACAATTTTTTAGAAAAATTTTTATCTATGAAACATTTTTAAACATGCAACTGCAACTCCGAATATGCATTCCAAGTGACAACAAACATACTTTATACACTGTAAATTAGTTCATTATAATTGAGAAGTTATTAAAAATATTGTAACTCAAAATTCTTGTAAGACCACTCTGAATTTATATTTATGTAAAATTAAAAATAATTTATAAAGGCCATTAGTAAATAACTAATAAGAAATATAAAAAAAAATAATAATAAATGTAGCAGAAATTTCCTGATAGTATGAGCTTTAAAAAAATTAAAACCTAAACCAATGTACAAGATTTGTTTACTATAAAATTGTTAAGCTAACTTTCATCAGCAATTGTTGGAAATGTCACTGATTTAATTAAATCTACTAAATAACAAAAAATATAAAGTACTAATAAATAATGCTACATATTAATTTACACAGATAACTATTTTTCAATCTCCTTTCCTATTTGGCAGTAATTATAAAAAAAAATAATTAACACACAAATTTTTAAAATAATAGTCTGTCTTAATTGTATACAGTACATATAATGTAGAAACATTTAAAAATTTTCTATACCAATATTTTTCTTTTATCACATTCTTGGCACTTGAAATAGGTTAAATGAGAATTGTACATTAAATTAACCCCGTTAAATCATGAATTTATATTTTATTAAATATTTTCTGAGAACTTGTCAATTTTATTGACAAAAGCCTTTTTATAATTGATTGTTATTTTTTGTTTAGAGTTGACCACTATGCAGAAAGATGATTTTGTAAGAGCATGTGCTTAAATTTTAACTTCTTTTAATCAAGTCCAAATGAGTTTGTAGTGTAATTAAAAAGACAATAACAAAAAAATGTAAATATTTATACATAATGCAAATTAATTTTAAAATAAAACAACTTTGTATTAAATGTTACTGAGTAATTTTTTCTTCTTAATCAAAAGTTTTACATTTTAAAATTTTAAAAAGTATTGGTTAATAGAAAAAATGTAATAAAATATCCAATTTTATTTAACAAAAGCTTCTGCGGGTATTGTGCCTTGTTTCTGAAGCTCAGTGAAGACAAACACCGCTCGGTCGTAATCCCAGTTAGTTTCATTAAGGCATCTGTAACAGAAGAAACATATCTCACTATTTGTAAGCTGAGTAACGGAGAACCATTGACAACAAAAACCATGCAATATGCCTTCTGTAACTAATTTTGAATGACGACCAATCACAGGAAAAACCTTATATGATAAAAATAATTAATCTACCTACGCAGGCTTTTGATAAGTTACTCGATAAAAAACACTATTTCCATTGTACTATGGTTATTACACTTTCCTTCTTCAGATTACTGTACTGCCTCCTTTAATTAAATACAGTAATCATTAAAGAACTCAACCATTTGTTTAATCATAGCTAAAATCAGTATTATTAATCACTTAAACAATAGTTTATGGGTATCTGAACTTTAAATTTTGTAAATTTGTTAAAACTTACTGAGACAGAACGTTTTCGACCGCTATGTGCCGATCTTCATCAGTGTCTTCTGCTTGGAGATGTGGGGTCAAGCGGTGACGGTTTTAAAGGTAGGTTTTCGATGGTATCAAAGAGTTTGTGTAATTTTTATTGTGTTTGTTCGTTTAATATGTTTGTACTTTGTGTGTCTGTAAATTTTATATTGTTCTAGTGTGTTGAGATGTGATCCTTTGTTGTTGATGTAAAATAGCATACAAAGCTAATAACAAGTTACAATACAAAATACAACACAACACCAACAACAAAGAGAAACTACAATCACCATGCGTATACAAACTGAACTGCGACGAATGTAACAAATTCTACATTGGAAAATCAGGTCGCAGCTTTAAACAAAGAGTCGAGGAACACAAACAGAACACCAACTCAACATTTTACAATCACATAAAAGAAATAGGACACAAATACACAGATATTTACCTTAACCTAGAAATCCTACAAATCAACAAAAAAGGACCACATTTCAACATACTAGAACAATATGAAATTTACAGACACACAAAAACACAAAGTACAAACATATTAAACGAACAAACACAATACAAATCACACGTACTCTTTGATACCATCGAAAACCTACCTTTAAAACTGTCACCGCTTGACCCGACAACTCCAAGCAGAAGGCACTGATGAAGATCGCCACATAGTGATCAAAAACATTCTGTTTCAGTGAGTTTTAACAAATTTATAAATTTTAAAGTTCGGATAGTCATAAACTACTGTTTAAGTGATTAATAAGATTGACCGAACGTAATGGACTATAAAATTCAAGGATTCAGTATTACTTCTGTGTAACTAGAACATGGTTCAACGCACCAAGCAGTTGTGCTGCTTTTAGTTAGTGTCTCAAACTTTACCGAGCAGTGCACTAACAAATATCAGTTTCAAACGAACTGAAATACATTGAATCAGTGTGAGCATAGTTTTTAAGTGGAGTTGATATTGCTGTGGGCACCATATATACATAGCTGAAACAATCAAAAATTTGACAAGGACACCAAATTAGAAAACCATTGCTTTGAATAATGTTTTGTGCCTAACAATAACACTCATTTAAATTTAGTACAGATCAGTTTAAATAGACACCAGTCTTATAATCTGACACACATCCCTGGTTATAGGGGGTTAACTCTGCTTTACGTGTTAGTTTCTTGCTTTGTTGCAGAGCACATCAGGGCTGTAGTTAGTTGCAGAGTTTGTTTCCACAACGACTTTATATCTAGTTCACAAAAAAAAAGATTGTAGATGGACTTGAAAAGGGTGAATAGTTGTTACAATCACCCAAAAGCATAAGTCAGATGTGTTACAATTCACTACATTAGAATTAACAATGATAGGATTAAATCTTACTTGAAAACAATCACAATTTGAAATGTGTAGCTACAACTTTGCACACATTTGTTATATACAGGTATTATACATTGGTATAATACAACGGAACTTATAATTTAAAAAATTGCATACAGCCTATTTTCTTATTGATCTAAGTTACTTAACAAGTCCCTTAATTTTCTTCCTAATTTGTTACATTTATTTATAAACAATAATATCTTGCAAAAACCATTTTCTTCTTTTTTCTCTTATATGTTACAACCAGACATAAAATAAATTATCTTAAGATAACAGAAATAGTCTTTTTCAAATAAATCCCTTTTGTTATCTAAACTAAAATATCTTTTCTATAGGGAACAAGTCAGATAAATTACAGATTATTACTATTAAATTTTTAGCATCATATTTACGTTTTGTTTCAAATGATGGAAACTAAATTAAAGAGATTAAATAACGTACTGAGATAAGGAGGAACAGGAGTCGGATTACTCTGTTATATTTGCAAACATTTATATAGTCAACGACAAACATTAAGCGATACAGACGACTGTCGGGAGATTTGCAAGTTTATTGCTACTGTGATCAAGGGGAGAAACAGCCAGTACACCGTTCATCATGATAATCAATGAGGAATATTAAGTTGGATTTTGTTTGGTAATCAAATTAATTTTTAAAAATCAGAAATTTATGATTTGCAATAAAATATGATTCCTGAAATCATGAATTCCTAATTCACAATCAATAAAAATGCATGTATATATCCTGATATTCCTGCTCTTCACAATTGGTGACTACCTTGTAAAGTGTTCACATTAATGGCAAAGTTCTTTGCCACTACTACTTTGTGAAACTTATTTAAAAAACAGAATGCATACAAAAAACTAATATTTTAAATATTAAAGAAGTAAGATTTAATATATCTGAATGTTTCTTTGATTTAAACAATACAGCAATGTTATTAACAAAATACTCCAAAGGGATGATGATTATCTAATGTAAAGCATTCTTGAAAACTATCTTTGCACAGAATTTCAAAATAAAAATCTATTAGCAACTACCAAAGTTAGGATAAATTATTAACTAAAAAACAGAACTTATAAATAAACAAGTAATACGAGGTCTGTTCAAAAAATACACAGACTGTTTGAATTTCGCGGCTCTAGTTAGTTTCAGGAGAATGCGCTTGGTGTTGCTAGGTTCGTATAAATCAGCAGATTAAAACGCGGTATTTCAGTCGCAGATATCATTATTTGTTGATGAGTTACACGCAGTTTAGTAAAGAGTGTTTTTTTCGTTTGTCGGATTGTAAAACGGATAGCCTGAAGGAGAAACGAATTGCTGTGAAATTTTGTGTAAAACTAGGGAAATATGCAACAGAAATATTTGCCATGCTCAACACGGCCTACGGCGATGTTGCCATGAAGCGTACTGCATTTTTCAAGTGGCATGAATGTTACAAGGGTGGCCGACAGTCGATTGATGACGATGAGCGTCCTGGACGTCCTTCAACGACAACTGACGACCCACAAGTTGACAAAATCAACACCCTGGTGCGCCAAAATCGACGTCTGACCATTAGAGAGCTTTTCGAAGAGTGTGGGATATCAGTTGGATCTTGTTACGAGATTTTGACCGAAAAATTGAAAATGCACCATGTCGCTGCAAAATTTGTGCCAAGCCTGATGACCGACGACCAAAAAGCCAATCGTATCCGTGTTTGTCAAGAACTACTTGATCGTTCAAATGAAGATGAGAACTTTTTGTCAAGAATTATAACCGGTGATGAATCATCGGTGTATGGTTACGACATTAAAACGAAGGTCTAATCATCCCAATGGGTGAGTCAAACGTCCCCATGACCCAAAAAAGCTCGCCAAGTTCGGTCGAATGTCAAGATGATGCTGAAATTTTTTTTTTATGCTAAGGGTGTTGTTCACTACAAGTACCTCCCTGAAGGCTCTACAGTCAACCAGATTACCTATATTGAAGTATTGAGACGTCTGAGGGACGTCGTCCGATGCAAAAGGCCAGAACTGTGGAAAAATGATAACTGGTTTTTCCATCACGACAACGCTCCAGTTTACTCAGCACTCAGAACTCATGAGTTTTTGGCCAAACACTCGATCACTGTTCTTTCCCACCCCTCCCCCTACTCCCCTGACCTTGCTCCTTGTGACTTTTTCTTATTCCCAAAACTCAAAAAACCAATTCGTTGCTCCTTCAGGCTGTCCATTTTACAATCCGACAAACAAAAAAAACACTCTTTACTAAACTGCGTGTAACTCATCAACAAATGAAGATATCTGCAACTGAAATAACGAGTTTTAATCAGATGATTTATACGAACCTAGCAACACCAAGCGGATTCTCCTGAAACTAACTAGAGCCGCGAAATTCAAACAGTCCGTGTATTTTTTGAACAGACCTTGTATACAAATTTTTAAAGTCAATTCCTATTTAAGTCAATAAAAATTTTTAATTTTTACTTCTTTTAATTTTATAGTTACAATTAATAAATATGTATATACATATGTGAGAATAACAATATTAAGCGGCAAAATAGAAAGAGAATTTCCTTGCAATTTTCTATTTTCCTTTCTATATATGGAGTTGGACTATTATTTTTGTTTGTTACTATTTATAATGTTCCTTTTTTTTGTTGCTTGTGTTGTGCTGTACTTCCTTTTCGCTTTCCTTTCGCATTGTCTGTTTGTGTACAAAGGTTCGATACCATTAATCCAGTTTGTTTATTTTATTCTCTTCATTAAGTTTTATTCCTAGAGCATTATTCATGATATTGTGTGGTAACCGTGGCAACAATTTAAGGTTGTACAATGGAAATTTCGGCGACAACCAGATGGGGACAAAAAAAATTATAAACATTTTTAAGAAATACATTTCTAGATATGGGGAAGTTGCCTCACTGCCCTAGGCACTGAAGATTCTCAGTTTGAATCCGACCTAGACCCCAAATTTTTATAATTTAATTATTGAATAAATATTTGAAAAAACTGTACTTACATCAATTAATTGTCACTCACTATAGGTTAAACAAAACGTATTTAAACTTGATTGGATCAATAAAAACTTATTTTATTAAAGATTTATGCAAGATACATATATCAGGAGATTGTGAGCTAATAGAAGGAATTTAATAAATAAATAATGGCACATGAACTCACAAACTGCAGTTATTTATTTATGTTTAAGCTCAACTCATAAACTAGCTCAATCATTAATTATGGAATCAGAACTTACTTTTCTGCCCAAGAAATATTCATGCCAGACTGCATGGCAAGTGTGCTAACCATCTGTTGACGTCGAGTAATTTCAGCATCGGGTGATACTGCTACTGCTGCAGGCAATACGGCAACTGGTGCAGGTGGAGAAACTGCAGATGTCGATGGCAATGTTACTGCTTTGAATGCTTCCTAAACAAAAACAACATTATTTTAAACAATTATTACAAATAACAATAAATTAAATCCAAAAGCCTAATTTTATAAAACGTTTTACAACAAGATATAATAATACCATTAATAAGATTCACAGTTATTTTTAAAATTAGCTAAAGTTAGTTTTTTCGGTAGAAACCAAATAACAATAACTTTTGGAAAGTTAAAATTTAATACAAATTCATGCTCAGTAAAAAATACGAGAGAATTTATAGCACAAATACAAAATATATAAAATTAACAAATGATGAGATTTTGGTATCATTTGATGTTTGTTCTTTATTTCCTAGTATACCGTTGAACGAAACTTTAATTTTGTTGGAAGAATTTTTAATTGAAAATAAAATTGAGAATGATAAAGTAAACCAATATGTTAATTTAGCTAGGTGTTGTATGAAACAAAATTATTTTTCATTTAATAATGAATTTTATGAGCAAAAAGATGGTACAGCTATGGGTAATAGCTTATCACCTTTTATAGCTGAACTTTTTATGAACAATTTTGAAAAAGAATTAAAAAATAAACTCTCGTATTTTCCAAAGGTATGGGTTAGGTATGTAGATGACATTTTTGCAATTTTTAATCTTAAAGAATGTAATATTAACAATTTTATATCAGATATTAACAAACACCATAGAAACATTAAATTAACTTATGAGTTAGAGAAGAATAATAGTTTACCGTTTCTTGATATTTTATGAATACGGAACAATAATGAAATAGAGTTTGATATATATCGCAAAATTACGAATAATAATAGGTATATCCCCGTAGATTCGAACCATTGTATGTCACATAAACTTGCAGTATTTAATAGTATGATTAATAGATTAATTGAAACACCTTTAAATAAAAATAGATTTGAAATTGAACTTGCTAGAATTAAAGAAATAGCCAAATTTAATGGATATGATCCTAAAATTATTAATAATATATTAAGAAAACACAGTTTGAATAAATTAAGAAAAGATTCCACTACCTTAATACCAGAGAGAGAAACTGTTAAAAATTAATATATTAGTTTACCCTTTGATAAAAATTTAACAAAAGGCCTAGAAAAAGTTTTTAAAGAAATAAATTTTAAAGTAGCATATAAGAGCCAAAATAGCCTTAAAAATCTCTTAGGTAACCCAAAAGATAAAATAGAAACATTGGATAAGTCAGGGATTTATAAAGTAACTTGTAATTCATGTGAAAAGATTTATATTGGTCAAACTAAACAAAAAATTTCCACTAGATTCAAAGAACACATTAGTCATATAAAATTTTAAAGGCCAGAGAAATCAAGTGTAGCTGAACATATCTTAGAAACTAATCATAACTTAGATATAAATAACCTTAAATTAATTAAAATTGTTAAATCAAAAAATATGGTAAATAGTTTCGAAAGTATGTTTATTAATAAATATGAAACTATAAATTATTAAATTCTGACAAAGGGCCTATCCCGAATTCCCAATTGTATCTATTAGTTAAGAGATAGTTATAGTTTTAATTGTTAAATGTGTAAATTTAATAATTACTGTAAAATTCAAAAATAATGTAACGGTAACTCCTTCTGTTAGACCAGACCTAGTTGTTACTCGTTACATGATTGGTCGGATAGTGTACGGCCTGGATAGTTACTTCACTTTAGAATTTATTTTCTTTTTATTTCAGCTGGAATGTACAAATTAAACATAAAAGTAGTATAGCTAATTCAGGATAATAAATTATTCAAAAATTATGTATTACTTAATGAAATTATTAATTTAAATGAATAAATACAACAAAACAAAAGAAATTGGCTTTTTAACTTAAATCATTTCACTTGAGATTGGATAAACTGAAACCTAAAGACAAATGATAAAACTTGTTTTAAATACCCAGCACATTTATATTTTAAAATATGAAATGTTGAAGCATAATTTTTTAAAAGTCTAAACGCATTTTTAAGAAGATGTCAATATTTTTAAATATTTGAGTAATTCTTACTAGATAACAAGCACTTCGACTTGGAAAGCTTGAACATTAACAATTTGTTTTAAAAATATATGCAAATACATAATATTGCAGAGATTTAAAAAGAATGAAAGACAAAGCAGTATTCCTACCTTCACTTGCTCAGGGGTTGCCAGACATATATGCAAGAGATCATTGACTATACAGAATCCCGTTCCAGCAGGAACTATGATGAAAGCTCGGTTGAATGCTCTCATGGGGAATTTCGAATTCAGTTCTCGAAAGACACCACATATTGACAGAATTATAAGTTTTTGCTGCAATAAAATACAAATTCAAAAGAGATTAAAAATTTATTTTTACATATTTAAAAATGAATGAAAAGGAGGAAAAAGTGTGTAAATGTCCAATAAAACAATAAAATGGATGGATTTCAGTAACAAAAACACAATTCTATGAATTTTAACGGGAAACAAAACTTATCTTTTAAACAGCCTATATTAATTAGTCGAATGTTTTTGTAACAGGAAGTAAAATTATTGATCATTTTAGAGATGAACTGAATGTACGAACATGAAAGTTCAGTATCGTTCAACACATAAAGCAGACACACTGTATGGGTTCATAATTTTAAGATTAAATTTAATCTGAAATTAAATGATCAAAGTTTTAAGAAAACTCTCACTAGTATAATCAAACTTTTAGACTCTGCCTTTTTAGGCTAAGAATTTTGCAATCCACTTTTCAGGCTGATTACTTTGACAACCCACATGTTTTAACATTAAAACAATAATTAAAAATCTTAAATAATTGTTTATTCATAATAATTCTTGGGTTAACAAATTTTGGATAAGTATGAAAAAGGAAAACCTAGAACTGTCTACAATAGAGTTAAAAACTTTGATAACATTTTTTACATGTTAGCAATTGTGAACAAGGACTCTCCATAGTGGTGAACTTAAAACTCAAATTAAGAAATCGTTTGACACTGGAAAATGACATTGTCTGTTAAGCTTAAATTTTTTATTAATAGATTAAAAACTACTGCAATAACGGATTATTTTTACTTTTTCTCCGTTCCTCGCAACCCTCCCTTGTGGGTAGTAACCCACCAATTACGAAAAAAAAAAAAACAGTTGCTCTATTACAACAACAAAAACAAATAAATATGTAATTTATAAGAAATATTGAAAATGATATATACATTTAAAAAGGTGCTTTTGAGAAAATTTGAACAAACTTTATAATTCATCACAAACTTCAAAAAAGCTCAATATATTTGACCAAACTGTCTTAAACACTTTTGTTTTACATATAACATTTTTAATTCAATGTAAACCTATCTTTGTAATTGATTTTTAATTCAAGAAGTTTAAAAAATGGTTTATTTTGAACACCACCAAATACTTGTTCCTTTGTTAGCATTAAAATTAAAATTAATACGAATTTATCGCTAAATTGGTAAGCTAATTAAAGTTCTGACACTTAATAAATTGGATTATATTTGTTGTGTAAATTACTTAATTCTATTATTATTTTACTTCCAATTAATTACATGAAATAATTAACTATAACTATATAATTAACTAATTGACACCAAAATATTTACCTTGATAAGAAATTCATAAAATAATTAAATAATTTCAATAACTTTCGTTCTACTTTGCATTTAAATTTAATCTGAATTTCTCACCAACTAGGGCTTTCAATGTTTCAAAAATAAAAATTTCTATTTCGGCTTCTACAAGTTGGACCAAAATTAAAGGAATACAAAATAAATTACAATATACATGAATATAAAACTTTTAATTTTTTAAAAACTTATTACCTATAGATAACACAAAACAATTACAATCAATGTGTTTTTAAAAATTACATAAAAATTTAATGTTTCTTTACTGTAAACATGTAAATACCCAAGCCTTTAATTGTTAAATAAAAATAAATAGAACTTACCGAGAAAAACGAAAGGTCAACTGCAAATGATGCAGGATCATGTTGAGTTTGGGGTAAAGATTCTAAAAACGATATTATGCTGGCTCTTCCTCTTCTTAACAAACCATTCTTTGTTCTAGAGTTATAGTTTAGATTTCTACTATCACTAATGTACGCTGTTAAACTAAAAATTAAATATTACCAATTAATTAGTCTATAAACAAGGTAATATCTTTATAACTTAAACTTATGAGGTCAAATTTCAAGTTACAGATAATATAAAAATAAATTTTTATAATAGAGTTATGTGTTTAATCTCACAGATACATGCATTCAAGCAAATTCATAAATTAAATTTTATCATTTTGAATTGTTTAAGTTAGTAGAATCCCATAAACAAACTTATTATTTCCATTTCAAAAACTTTAAATGCTTTTTACTCCAAATCTTACTAAATTTGGTATAGTTGCAAGGAATAACATTTAGAATAAAATAAATTTACTCAAAAAATTATTATATGTAAAACATTCAAACTAATAGGTAATTCAAAGGAAAGTAGAGCTCCATCGATCTGTATATAAAACTCAGTAACAGGTTGAGTGCGGTGGGCATGCATGAACAGCCGTGCAATGCATATGCTCTACTGGCACTTGAGGCGGTAGGCCTGCATGTATGCCCCACTCTCAATTCATTGGTTCATTTTGAGGTTAGTGGATGCCAGAAATTGTTGAATCGTTTGTCTGTTGTGTAAGTCTTTGTGAACATTTCGATGCATTTTGTTTTTTTTTCCACTATTGCTATCGGACAGGAGACTGTGTTATCATATTAGTATTACTTGAAGTGTGTTATAGTAGAGCTTATTACTTTTGTAGAATGAATATGGATAAAGAGGATGAATTATTAGGGAATGTCTACTGTAACAACATTTGTCTAAATAGACATTCTCCAATAATTCATCTTCATTATCTATATATATGGTACAAAAACTAATTAACACTACTATAACACACTTCAAGTAACACTAATACGATAACACAAGCCCTAATCTGTCAGTAATGGTGGGACGAAAAAAGAAATGCACCAAAATCTTCACAAAGGATGGCACAATAACCTATAAGGGACACAAATTTCCCCTCAATGGCTAACCTCACACTGAACCAATGAATTGAGAAGAGGACCTGGGCGTACATAACACCTACCGCCACAGGTACCAGTAGAACACGGGCGTTAATGCATGCCCGAAGCACTCAACATGTTAACGCAATGAGTCTACGGACAAAATGAACTTGTCACAACACATAACTGGTAGAAGTCATCCAGTTAAGATTATCTTGCCCTGAATGTTGTCTTTTTTTGTTTGCTAAAAGAAGAGTTTATTTTTTGATATGTCACATACAAGACTAGATATCTGGGGTGTCTAAGGTATAAATTTATCACCTCTTTAAACTAGAGAGTAGGGATAGATATTTATAGCCCATATGTTTCCTTTCTTATGGGACATAAGACTATACTTAATGACCACACACACTTTGAAGCCAATAGTCTTTTCAAATACATCACACAAGATGCCGACACCTCACCTAATGTCATACCGTTTGTAAAGAGCCAAAAGACGCTAGTAGAAGGTTAGCTTCGTAAAAGGAACAATCGTTTTGAAGCGCATCAACAAGTAAGCAATTACGTATTCACTTAGTTAAGTAGTGTAAAATTAGCATAAGACTATAGTTCTTTTATAAGACATTCTAAACCTGTTATCAGTTTGTATTCTAACTAAGTAGACTTTTTTGCTTAGCCTAGTTGTTACTCAGTGCCGGTCAGTAGCTGATGTTTGCTGCATGTTATTTTACATTATATGTTCATAACTAATTATAATGAAATGTAGTATTATCAAACAATATTTTTTAAAGATTCAAATGTTTCCGTAAACGAAAGAAAACATTCATTTTAATTCAACATGACTCTTAATAAAATTATACCTAAATTTATTACCAAAGTACACAATGTGTCTATATAGAAAAAGTTATGTAATCAGTTAAAAAAAGAAATTAAGTACACTTAAATCTAAAACACTATATTAGATAATCTATATGTAGAAAAGCTTTTCTTTTTCTCTTTTTTTGATTGACAAAGATCATGTTTGATCGAAATATTTCAACAGTGTGATAAGTTTTTTTATATGTGTCTATTTATTTCCAAGAGATTGCAGTTTTGGACTATTGCCATTAGGTAAGTCTGTCAGTCTCCTATTTAGTCCAAAAATCCTAAATAAGCTTTAAGCTCTACTAGAACTTACCTAAATAATTTATAGTTATGTAATTACTAATTGATAAATTATTAATAATTTATTAGTTTGTGATAAATTAATTGAAAAGTTTCAAAATTATTCATCGCCATCTAGTTAACAACTTATTTCAAATTTATTTAATCTTTTAACTATTAATTGTTAGTTCTATACTAAAAGTCTTCCAAGACATATATTACTGTTACTTTACCTATTAGTATTTTTTGCTGTAGCTGTCATCGAGAATACAGCATCTTCTCTGTATGCATCAACTAAAGGTGATCTAGAATTACTATCATAGAGCGTGTAATACTGCTCTAAGAACTGTCTCACAATCGCACCACCAGCTGGCTCACATAAGAAACTGCCTTGAGAAGGTTTGAGTTTGTGTGTTTCCTCTACATCAAAAGATATCTCTCGAGGTAAAACCACTCCATCCTACACATAATCCATCCATTGTAACACATAATTGGGTAACAATACATAGACAGTTGAAGAAGAAATGTTAAAAAATAACTAGACAAATATACAAATGAAAAAAATGTTTGCTGTACATTATCGGAAGTGCTGTATATTATCAATCTTCTAACTGATTTGTCGTAACATCCAACGTAACTAATATTACTGCCCAAAATTAAAGAAATGATTAATAATAAATTTTGGAAAAAAGTGACTCATAAAATATTTAACAACCTGGCAATTAAATTAACTATTTTATATTACTTTGGTTAATAATTTATTCATAAAATACAGAAATGTATGTTGTTTACCTTTTTATGTATATTTCTATAGTACATATTATATCAACACAACTGCTGTGTAAATTAAAACAATACTATGTATAGATGATCTGTAATTTTCCTCATCAGATAATTGATTAAACCATATAACACGTTGACTGCCATGATGGTCACTGGTGACAACACTGTATTTTTGTATAAGTCATCTGTGACTGAAAATAAAGACCTAACTTTAGATCACCACATAAAGCTGTCGAGCAGATTCACTATGTACTTAACATTATGAGGTCTCCGACATGGCCTTTGTGTGGGTTCGGAAATTTTTTTTACAAGCCTATAATTATTGGGAAACTAGAAGTTCAGAATTACAAGGAAATAGTTTTTATTTACACTTCTTTGTAGAACTATATTAAATTTTAGAATAGGTTTACATTTGATTTGTTCCTTAAAAAAATCACCTAAAAAACTAAACAATTTGAAAATTTGAAGCTAAAAACTCTAATTTAAAACGATTCCCTCTCATAGGATCATACAAAATTCATAAAAACAGCTCAATTTAAACATTCTTGTAATGAACAATACAAACATTAATTTCAGAATTATGTTCAGATTATATTTACATATCAATTATTTGAGAAAACATATTTTCAAACAAAAATAGTTATGCTGAAAATTTAAACTGTATATCTATAAAATACGTGAGAAAAATCTAATAGCTAAATTTATTGTTTAAAAATATCTATAATATTGTGGAAATATTGCTAGAGGGTTAGCTTTGTAAAAGAAACGATGGTTTTGAAACACGTCAGCAAGTAAGCAATTACGTATTCACTTAGTTAAGTAGCGTAAAATTAGTTTAATCAGTGAATTCAAGATGATTACATCAAGAAACTTCTGTGAAAATATGTTATACTATATATTTATAATTGAATCTATATTGAAAAAATACAATAAAAATGTTAACATTTTATAATTTTTTGGAAGATTAGTCTTGAAAGGGGAATGTGTAGGATGCTCGACAACCTAACTGAGGTAGCACCTTATAGTATAATTATTAACATTACGCCATGACTGTCACTGGTGTCCAACGACATTATAAAATAAACTAGTTAAAATGAATAAACACACTAGAAAAAAAATGTTATTATATTTTGTTATTATTTTTAAAAGTTTAAAAAAAATTGTGTTCGAAAGTTGTCCAAAAACTGGTTGGCAGGCAATGTGTTAAATTAACTTTATTTTATATTACTTTGGTAGGTAAGTTATTCATAAAATACGAAAATGTATGATTTTTACCTTTTTTTTTGTTTATTCCTATTGTACATATTATATCAACACAACTGCTGCGAGAATTAAAACAATACTAAGTACAAGTAGTACTTACATTACATTATAGTATTGTAGTGCATTATTGTACATTACATTATAGTATTGTAGTACATTATTGTACATTACATTATTGTACATATTGTAGTACATTACATTATAGTATTGTAATACATTATTGTACATTACTTTACTGCACATTATATTATTGTGCATATTGTAGTACATTACATTACAGTAATGTAGTACATTATTGTATGTTACATTATAGTATTGTAGTACATTACATTATAGTATTGTAGTACATTACATTATAGTATTGTAGTACATTACATTAAAGTATTGTAGTATATTATATTATAGTATTGTAGTACATTACATTATAGTATTGTAGTACATTACATTATAGTATTGTAGTACATTATTGTACATTACGTTACTGTACATTATATTATTGTGCATATTGTAGTACATTACATTATAGTATTGTAGTACATTATTGTATGTTACATTATAGTATTGTAGTACATTACATTATAGTATTGTAGTACATTACATTATAGTATTGTAGTACATTACATTAAAGTATTGTAGTACATTATATTATAGTATTGTAGTACATTACATTATAGTATTGTAGTACATTACATTATAGTATTGTAGTACATTACATTATAGTATTGTAGTACATTACATTAAAGTATTGTAGTACATTATTGTATGTTACATTATAGTATTGTAGTACATTACATTAAAGTATTGTAGTACATTATATTATAGTACTGTAGTACATTACATTATAGTATTGTAGTACATTACATTATAGTATTGTAGTACATTACATTATAGTATTGTAGTACATTACATTATAGTATTGTAGTACATTACATTAAAGTATTGTAGTACATTATTGTATGTTACATTATAGTATTGTAGTACATTACATTATAGTATTGTAGTACATTACATTATAGTATTGTAGTACATTACATTATAGTATTGTAGTACATTACATTAAAGTATTGTAGTACATTATATTATAGTATTGTAGTACATTACATTATAGTATTGTAGTACATTACATTATAGTATTGTAGTACATTACATTAAAGTATTGTAGTACATTACATTATAGTATTGTAGTACATTACATTATAGTATTGTAGTACATTACATTATAGTATTGTAGTACATTACATTAAAGTATTGTAGTACATTATATTATAGTATTGTAGTACATTACATTATAGTATTGTAGTACATTACATTATAGTATTGTAGTACATTACATTATAGTATTGTAGTACATTACATTATAGTATCGTATTAACATTACTATATAGTATTGTAGTACATTATTGTACATTACATTATTGTACATATTGTAGTACATAACATTATAGTATTGTAGTACATTATTGTACATTATATTATTGTACATATTGTAGTACATTACATTATAGTATTGTAGTACATTATTGTACATATTGTAGTACATTACATTATACAAGTATAATGATCAGTAATTTTCCTCATCATCGGATAATTTATTAAACCATTTAAAAATAAAAAGATGTAACAGTTTTTACTGCTCAACCCTTCACCTAACTGAAGAAGTGATAAGCTGCAGAATTGGTTGTTTAATCAAAACTATTGTAAGGGTTTTTATCGCCACTAATGCTCATTTGGCGTATGCCAAATGGCTCATTGTCAATAGTGTCATGCCACATGAGAATAATTTATCAACCTATTTATTTCTCCTTAAACAGGAAAGTATTGTTTATTGGAATATCACTTTTTATTGTTATTACTATTAGATTAAATTTTTGTGAACATACAATTTTCTAATCTCTACTGTTTAAAATCTGAACATGTTAGTGTAAGTAGGCATTAAATGACTTACCAGCTTAGTAATTTTAGGAAATCTCTTGCGAATATCCCTGTGAAACAATAAAAGTAAACAGTTTACTTTAACCACCTTTAGAAGTACAACAAATGAGAAAATACATAATGTTAATATAAACGAAATTTAAGAATTTATTTCAACAGATTCAGATTATTTTACTTTTGAACAAAAAAGAATTGACGGATAAATGTATTAGTTTTTGTTCTTATTAACATAACTCTATTTGAATTCAAAATGATTTCTGCGCATAAACTATGTTCTAAAGATTTGATCAGATAATGACAATGAATGTATATAAATGGCACAAAAATTTAAAAACAAATCTTTTAAAAAGTATTCTTTAAATTGTTTTTCATCTCTACTAAAGAATTTCTTAGTTTTGAAAGAAGTTCTATTGAAGTAATGACCACTCAGAATATAATTTTCTTCAACAGAAACTAATTTTTCACCAATAAAGAACCCAAAACACAGTAGATTCCAGACAATGGAACCACATTGGGACAGGCATGATTTGTTCCAAATAAATGAAATGTGTTAAATAAAAAGTAATAATCTAAAAAATCCCATGCAATCTCAATTTTTGCGATTCTCACATGTTAAGCAGAAATATCTATGCCAGAATGTGAATTGCAAATGGCAGAAAGTAGAAAGTTGGGGCAGGATTGGTATCTCTAAAACACAGCCTTCATCTTATCTACAACAACACTTGTGAACATAAGGTTTGGTGAATTTACAAACTGTCAATCAAGTCTCATAGCTTCTAGGTAAAGCCATTAAATAATACTGAAAAATTATTCTATGTTTCTTAGTTGCCCCTTTTGAGTGAGGAGAGTAGGCTTGACAACTAACACTTGCTGCCTCATTTCAAAATCAATTTTTTTTTTTAATTATTGAAACATTTTGTTAATTTACTTTTCTCTTTAATAGGCTTCTGTATCTATTTGGATAATACAAAATACTGTTTTATTGGTCCAGAAAAAAATATTAAACCAAATAAGCAGCTTTTTGGGTCAATTAACACACAAAATGTTTTGCATTAGCGACATGCATTTGTTTTTTTAAAAATGTTGGTCCAATTAAATGGCTGGTTCATCACCTGGAATCCACTGTTTAATTTTCTTTCATCAATGTTAAGTACTGCTATCATAATTTTGTGTTATTTTATACAAATTTTTTCTATAAAGGTTTTTGTTGAGTTTACTAGAACGTAAAATTCCTAGAAGTATCAGAAAACTATTGGTTTGGACACAAACCATCATCATAGAAAAATACCTTAAAAAACCAAACTTAAAAAATCAAATTCCACAATTAATTTGTATTAAATCTATCCAGATTGTATAGTATATAAACCCTTGACTTGTTACATAGATTATATTTTAATAAATTTTTAAGAAAACAAAATTGAAGATCAAGAAAAAAAGCCTCTCAGATTAATAATGAAATAATGTCTTATAATAGTTCAAAATGAAGAATTTGAACAAAATGCAGAAAAGGTTCTGGAGGCAAGAATTAACAAACGATGTTCTGTATCTACAGCAAACTGAAATATAAAAAATGAGGATTACAATAACTGTAACTTGTATAAGACGATGCTTAAGGGAATAATTATGTATTTACATTGAATATATATTTAAAACATTATAAACTAAATACAGTAAAACCTATTTAACCCTTAGCACGCTGAACATATAAAGGGCAAGTAACAGATTACGTGCTATTAGATACAAAAAACATTTTTGCGAAATGTTCAAAGTTCTATTCAATTCCGAGTTCCTAAAGATTTGAACAAAAAAATTAGAAACTAGTTATTTTTATATTTTTACACTAGGTAATTCAAGATATCAATAAATCCATTTAAAATAAAATTAAAGTAACTAAAATTATTATTCACCAAATCATAAACAATAAATTATTCTTAGAGTACAAACAAAAGTCACTCACGTACACAGTAAACAGCTATAGCAATCACAATGCCAACACAAAATAATTGACAAACGTTATGTTCTGCCGAGAATACCCGTCATGCGTGCATGCACAGACTACGTAATGGCGCCTGGTGGCTAAAACAACAGAATGTGGATCGGTAGCACGTGGCTAAGAACAATAAACGTAGCAGAGGAGTTTATTTACACCAAACAAACATTGTCACGCATTGTAATGGACTTTAAACAAACAACCAGGACTTCCGTAAACAAAATATTGTAAATACGCGATTTCTCGTCATACTCGCTAGAAGAGATTTCAGTCTTACGAGAAATCACGGTATACACGTGCAAAGGGTTAATACAGAATCATATTGTTCTTACTACTTTTTTCTTTATCTTTAATGAGTTTTTTAATATCTTTAATATACAGTAGAATCTCGATAATTCGAGGTAGATGAGATCTAGACCCTCTTGGAATAACAAAAACTCTAATTGCATGGAAATACGATCCAATACATTAGAAAAAATAAGGTTTCTAATGAACTCTAATACTATAATTAAGAATGCACAAAATACGCTTACAGAACTGTGTTAAACACAATACTTACATAAATTAATGTTGCTTTGGAATATATTGTTCATCACAGTTGCTACATTTTTTGGAAACAGTTTTTTAGCTGCGGTGACTCATAGACGTTTTAACCTCTAATGAAGCATTAAGGCGGTCATTCTCTTACCATAACTAATTTTCCCTTCTTGTACTGTCTCGGTCAAACCTTTATCTTTATTATCGTTTTCAGTAGTTTCTTGTACCATTTCAATAGTCATATCACATGTTATTGTTACTTACTTACGTCCATCCTTACTCATCCATTGACGTTCGCCCGTATCATAGACATTTTCACAACCTGGAAATTTCTTGATAAGAAATGTTAAATTTGTATTTTTCTTGTGGATCAATGACACAGGCAACAGTTTTATTATGACTCAGGACTTTTTCCATGACTTGGTTGATGTTTCTTCTTTTATTTCGTTCCATAATTCGGCTATTCAGTACACAACTTCCTTATGTATATCTTTTTAGAAAGCCTACAATGCTTTCTTCCCTTTCAGTCACTTCCAAGAGATACTGTAAAAGGTATGTGTGTATTTTTTATATACATCCCAGAACACCATGTTCCATTGGCTGGATTAGGCTTGTAACTGTGTTTTCTTTCAACTATACTTTTTGAAATTTATTTTGTAATAGAGTTCAATGTTAATCTGGATGGCTTAAGGTCTTGTATTAGTTCTAAAAGAGCATTACACTTTAAACAGGCACTACTAAAAAAAATTTGTCTACAAAATTTGCATCTTACAAATAAACCCATGTGTGTGATGTAAGAAAATCAGTCCGTGTTTAAGAAAACACAATTAATTATTCGATTATAACCAATAAAACCGGGCACTTTTGTATATTATAAAACTAATGCTATGTTCTCTTTATTTACTTTTCTGATGTGTCTGTTTATTTATTTCAAGCATGATAGACATGCAATTTACTTAGTTATATAACTATTTCATTCTATACCTGACATAAACATCTTGATGATTATATTTATCACAAAGTGGATTTCCATCCAGCACAAGATCTTCTATTGGTAGAGGTTTCAATGGTTCAAATAAGTGAACACTTCTAAACTGAAAAAAAAGTTTTCAAGTTTAAGCTACAAATTTAACATTTTATATACGTAATTTATCTCAACACTCTAAATACTAAGCCCAAGTAAAGTCGGGTTCCCTGAGATTTTTATTCTGGAGACACCGACAGATTTGATTCAGCATTTACATAACCAATATCTTGTACATTGTTAAATATACGTATATATATGTATGTATATATATATATTTATGTATATATATACGTATATTTAACAATGTATATATATATATATATATATATATATATTTTTAGGTTAGTTTTGGTTGGTAAAGATTATTTAGATTTTTTGGACTAGGAGACTGACAGACTTACCTTGGTAAGAGTCCACTCTGTAGTCTTGAAATAGTCTTGTTTTCTTATTATGTTATTATTTAATTTATCTATAGTTTTTCTTTTATATCCATTTTCTAAAGCAATTTGATATATTATATTTTTCTCTTTTATTTGATCATTTAAGTTCATTGGTATTTTGTACATTCTATGTAGTAAATTATAAAACGCTGCCATTTTTTGGTTGTATGGATAATTTGAATAATTAGATATTATTTGATTTGTCTGCGTTGGTTTTCTATATATATTATATTCAAATGAATCATTATTTCTAGTAATTGTAATATCTAAATAATTTAGTTTATTCTTTTATTCAAATTCATGAGTAAATTTTATATTTTCGTGTATATTATTTATACATTTTAATATTTTGTCAATATTTAAACCATTATTATTTGATATGTATAATCCATCATCTACATATCTAAACCAGTGTCCATTTTGATCATATGTTTTAATAATCTTATCTATTTTAATGTCTATATTTTGTTAAAATATTTCTGATAATATGCTGGACATTGGAGAGCCCATCGTTAATCCATCCTTTCGTTTATAAATTTTATTATTATATAAAAAATAATTTTGATTTAATATGATTTTTAATGTATTTATTATTTCTTGTGTTAATGTGTTATCTTTTTCAAATGTATCTATATTATTTTTTATTATTTCAAGTGTTTTCATTATAGGTATGTTATTATACATGTTAGTAACATCAAATGATATTAATTTTGTATTATTATCAATTTTAATATCTTAATTTTTCAATAAGCTCAATCGAGTTTTTTTATATTATGAGTATTATTTAATTTTACCTTATCTTTAAGTAATAAAGCCAAATATTTTGAAATTTTATAAGAAGGAGCAGTTGTAAAATTAACTAATGGTCTAATTGGTTTATCTTCTTTGTGCAATTTAATTAGTCCATTTAATCTTGGAATTTTAGGATTCTCATTTATGTAATTATTAGTATATTTTTGATTAAATAATTTAGATGTTTTTATTATATTTTTTATTTCATTTTGATATTTGTCTGTGGGATCTTTATTTATTTCTGTATATTGGTTTTTAGATATATAATTTTCAGTTTTATTTATATGTTCTTATTTATCAATAATAACTACAGCATTACCTTTATCAGCCTCTGTCATAATAAGATCATTATAGTTTGAAATTTTTGTTTAATTTGCTGAATTTGCGAGTTTGATGTGTGTATGATTAGTTTTGTTATTTTTAATTAACTTTATTATTTCATGTGATGTTTTTATTCGCATATCTTCTTGTTCCTCTACTTTTAATTTATTGATCGCCAATTCAGTATCTATTATTATTGTATCAATATTTCTTTTCATATCTTTTTTAAGGTTGATTTTATTATTATTTTCTAAAATTTTTATTTCATTTTGGCTGAATTTTGTATTTGTTAAATTAACAAAATTGGGGTTAAACTTATGATGTTGAATGATTACTTCATTATTTTTATCTTTGTTCATTTTTAATATATCTAGTTTTTTGGTTACAGTGTTCATTTTTCTTTGTCTATACTTAAAAAAAAAGATATTAATTTTATTAAATTTTTCTTCCCATTTTGTTTTATCCATAAAAAATGCTAGTTTTAAATGTAATTTATAAATTTCAAAAGTTATTTCATTTTGCTTCTTATATAAAAATTTGATTTCATTTCTAACCCACAGAATTTCTGCTTGTTTACATGTTTTTTGTGCTACATTACTTTTATTTTTATTATTAATTCGTGCATATTTAGGAACAATATTATTAATAATACATTGTTTGTTAAAAAATATATTACAATTAGTTTTCATTAATTTAATTTTACGTTTCTGATATAAATTTAAATCTTTTGTTTAAGATGGATTACTAATAGAACTAACCTCTGTAGAGCACATATTCACAACATCAGTAGCCTAGTAAGGCAATATAATATATTAAGTATGGTGATATGTTTTCTTGTAATATAGTTAATAAATTAAAAATATTTCAAAAACAAGAATACTTTTAATGAATATATTTATTCTTATTTTTATTCTTATTAATGTGATGTCAAGAAAGTTAATTGTTCTGTCTGTTTCTGTTTTGTATGCGAATTATAGGTTTTTATTATATGTGTTTAGTTTATTTAGTATTATGATGTGTTTGATGTGAATGGTAAGTTGATGTATTCATTTACTTATTTTGTCCATAGTGTTGTTTTTCGGTCCGTGTTGTTGGTACTTGTTGCTGACGTCATATGCATTTCATCATGTGTTCTATTTAAGATTTTTTTGAAAAGTGTGTTACCAGTAAAAGTTGTATGTTGGTTAATTAGGTTTTTGGTTTTGTTTTTATACATGTATTTTTTAAAATATTTATACTTATATAAAAACAAAAACAATAACTTAATTAACCAACAGACAACATATACAGAAGACACACTTTTCAAAAACATGTTAAATAGAACACACAATAAAATGCATATGACGTCAGCAACAAGTACCAACATCACAGACCGAAAAACAGCAGTAGAATAATAACTCAGTGATTCGACAATGGTCAATGACCGAAAGGAGCCCCATCATATGGTAAAAAGCGCACACACACACACGCACACGCGCACACACATACATAATTTTTACAATAAAATAGAAAAAAAATAAATTCAGACTCTTGCCTTAGCTCCAGGGATGTTATCCTTGAGCACAGAATCCACAACTGTGTAACAAAAGTTAAACAGGGTATAGTGGATAAAAATTTTAAAAAACAAATAAATTAAATAATTACTACATTATAACTGATGTAACTTAAAAAAAGATATACAGCTTCCTTGCAATTAAAAACATTGTTTAACACTTTCAGTATGGCTAGCGTCTGGAACGCTCTAGGTTCCCTTACGAGGTACAGAGAGCGTGCCGATGCCAGGCGCGTATCCAGCGACTTGCTTTAGGGGGAGGGGGGCGATCGATGCATTATATATATATAATATATGTGTGTGTGTGCACATGCATGCGTCTATGTAAAAACATGTAACAAAAATGCTTAAAACTTGAAAATATTTAATGATTTTAATTTTTATAAGTATTATTTATTTAACAATAGAATCAAATATCAAATAAAAATTAAGTATTGAAAATCATATGTTCGAGACTAAGCTTCACTAGCGCTCTCTGTTGTTAAAACTTTTAGACGTTTACGAGGGTAGGCCGAAAGAACGCGTCACATTTTCAAATTAAAATTTTATTTCTTATTTACAATAAAAGACGAATTAACTTAAGTAAATTATGTTAAAATTCGAGCTTATTTATAAACATAGACTAGCATTTGATAAGTGATTCTATTTCTGTAATTATTCAAAGAGCATTACAGTGTTACAAAATTATTATTATATTTATTACAGTTAGGATTTTATATTTGAGAATATATAATAACTTACTCTCCATCCTTGGATACGTGCCTGGTTGCGCTCCTAGCCTATATTCTTAGATATGGCGAGCTTACCGGCACGCTCACTCGCAGGCTAATTGAAACTTCTCTACTGTCGATACGCGTTTGTATATAGGTTTGATTTTTATGTCAATGCTTCAAAAGAGTTTGGAGAATATTGTGCCTGAGTCGTTTTTATATCCGACCATCCCAATTTAACTTTTATGCTTCAACTGTAACAATGTTCCAGGAATTTTTATGAACAGATTTAATTTTGTTTAACTTTTATATTTTAATGTTTTTCTTTGAACCATTTAACGCGGCAAAATATCCGGTAAAAACAACGATCGTAAAAATTAACTAAGCTTTCTGAACTAAAGCAAAAATAAACGATAACTGTCCTATTAGAGTGAATGAACTAACTCGAGGTGGGAACAGACTATTGTAAATATGTGTCATTGACAAAATGCTTGGACGCCCGAAAACCTAATGTGTCAACTAAGATTGTAGTAGACAAATGTCAGCTTATCTCGGCTATAAATAGTCTCGGACATGACATATGTATTATCTATGTCTCCATTTACATTATCGATCTCCGAAACACTTGGCACAAACAGAAATAAACATTCTGAGTTAAACGATGAGTGCTTATTTTTGTATGTAATATATTTTAGTAGTAGGGTCTTTAGTTTTGTATATAAATTTTCTTTTTTTCTCTGTTTTTTTAATTGTGTTTTCTTATTTGTCATACAGTACCTTATCATTTGTATTTCTTTATTTAAATTGTGACCCGATAAATAAAACAATATTTTAGAGTCTAATACACTGTTCAGATGTCACCAATAAAATGTATATGTTAGAAATAAAATTATTGAGATGAAAACAACGGGCTCGATAATTAGATGCTACGACAAGCTATGCAACCTGCATGGCGTTCCACTGCCGTCAGAGCTGGAAGTTAATGAAAAACAGACAGTAGTTTGATGGGATCGCCAATATTGCCGTCGTGTTGAAAGTGTTAATTTGAGTATTAACTTTTGTTAATTATTACTAGTAACAGCTAATTCTAAAAACCAAATTTACCAAGTTTTTCCCTAGGTGCAGAACTTTCAAATTTGTTGTTTTTTCAGTCAATATTTTCAGTGGATCAGTAATTGATAGTTTGTTCTCAGAGAGATTCAATTCTTGTAAATCAGGGATACTTTCGGTGACTATTTTCATAACTTCACTTAAAGCATGAGAGCGATTTAAAGGTACAAGTAAATCTGCTTTCATTAAATCTGCAACACACAAAATGTTTATGACATTTTACTCAAGTTATATATTGAAGATTTTTATAAAGAGTAGCAATTTTCTATCTACACTGTTCTCCAAAATTGTGTATTAATTTATCCACAAATAAATTTTTCAACTCATTACAGAATATTAAATGATTTAATTAGGTTTCAAATACAAGATTATAAAGAGATAAACTTAATATGCATAATATATTATTAGTATATCTCTTCCCATGAAAGAATGGCAGGTAATCAACTGGTAAGTAAAGGCAAAACCTGATAAAACAACCTGCACAGAAACAAGCATGAACCAAACAAAAAGAGAGGGAAAACCTGGTAAAACAAACTGCATAGACACAAGCACAAACCAAACCAAAGAGAGGGAAAACATGATAAAACAGCCTCCACACAGACATGAACCAAACCAAACAAGGGTATACCTTCAGAAAACATGTTACCTATCAGCGAATGGGTTCCTGCTAATGTGAAAGTGTATGTAACAAGCTAATGTAACAAAATAACTGATCAACTAAAAAAAAAAACTCTGTAAATAATTAACTGTAAAAGTCCTGCACTATGGACATTCCAGTTTCTACATACCTTAAAAAACTCACGATCTGCATTAAACTGTATAAATACATGACTGCCTTTTGACTCAAAAAAAAAAAATAATAAAATAATTACACTGTACCATTAGAAATTTGCCCATGCCACCCTAACTCAACAAGGGTTAATTTATATAAAAAAAAAAACAAATGGTAAGACTGTATAGAAAATAAATACACTAGCTCTACTGAAAATAAAGAATAAAATTTATTTTTTCCTACTCTATGAGAGTTAAATATCAGTATGTATTAGCTACAAAGAATAAATTTAAGAAAAGATTTTTAATATTCTACAAGTTAACGTGTATTTAATTTATATAATATTCATGTATATAATATTCTACAAGATAACATTAGGAATCTCCAAACTTTTCTGCCTTGGGGACATACTATTTACTTCAGTGAGTTCCAAGGGCCAACACTGTTTTAATTTTACTGCCAGTATCTATAATTTCTACACCTAGACTAGTCGCCGAGTACACATCCTGAGAGAGCATACGCTTCCTAAATTCATACACTTGTACTGTATTGTTACGACAGCGACACTTGATGACATCTGGTGGTTACGAACAGAAATAGGTAGTGCACCCTTTCTATCAATCGCTAACAGATAGCGCTTAAACCTAGTTGGTTCAGAAAGGTTCTGGTGTATTCCATTAGCTTCTAGATGACAGTAATTGGAATATAAAAACGGTAGAAGCGCAATAGCAAGTCATTCCACCCAATTAAAATTTCCAAAGTATTTTTTAAATTAAATAACAAAAGTTAGATAATTTACAACAGCCACATTCTTAGACAACTATCTCCATTTCCCATGAGTATAATACAAAAAAGGAAATAGCTTCTAAGAAGATAATATTATAAGAATAAACTAATATTGAGGACTATATTTCGAACAAACTTTAAACAATTATGCTGAAAAACAACCTGGGAGATAGTATGCTGTAAAAATATTGTTATATTGAAGGTAAATATTCCTGAGGAGTGACTACACAGTTCTCCCTGTCCTTGGGTTTTTAGACAGTTTTTCCTGTCCTTGGTCTTTTTAGACAGTTCTTCCTGTCTTTGGCCTTATTAGAGTTCTTCTTGCCCTTGGCCTTTTTAGACAGTTCTTCCTGCCCTTGGCCTTTTTAGACAGTTCTTCCTGTCCTTGGTCTTTTTAGAGTTCTTCTTGCCCTTGGCCTTTTTAGACAGTTCTTCATGCCCTTGGCCTTTTTAGACAGTTCTTCCTGTCCTTGGTCTTTTTAGACAGTTCTTCCTGTCTTTGGCCTTTTTAGACAGTTCTTCCTGCCCTTGGCCTTTTTAGACAGTTCTTCCTGTCCTTGGCCTTTTTAGACAGTTCTTCCTGTCCTCTGTCATTTTAGACAGTTCTTCCTGCCCTTGGCCTTTTTAGACAGTTCTTCCTGTCTTTGGCCTTTTTATCAGATTAAATTTTTTCCATCATTAATGTTACTGTAACACACTCAGAAATCAATGCCGATGTATTCATAGATTTATGCTGTGACAGATGTCTTGTAACACATCAATAATCATAACTCGTGTTTGCTTAGTGAATTTCACAATATTAAGCCTTTCTAGTGAGGCATCACATAATGCATGCTAAAAGATACAATATTTATAAACAATATGTATACAGATAAAACAATTAATTATTAATGACATAATATAATTAACAATAATTTGAAAAGTTTTAAATTGAATACACTATTAAACTAATATATTTAAATTTCAAAGTAAATTACCTGGATCCGCATGGAATTTAGATAAGTTCAAGGATTTGTCAACTATGTTGTACCTCTTTGACATCACAAATTTTAACTTTTCTTTCAAACTATCATCCACAGTAATTTGTGGAAAATTAGGTCGCACATAAATTGTAAGCTAAACAGAAAAATAACAGGGTATTAATATAAATCACTTTTTTTATTAATCATTATAGTAAAGATTTGCTATTAGTTTTAATTACTGGCAATAATTTATCAATTATTTGTTATTAGTTCTCTCTTAGCTGATGTAAATAATTGAGTTTTTGAATCATACTAAAAATGAATCATGTTATAAAAATATTGAGAAGGTTCTTGAATCATATAATTGTGATGAAAATCAGCCACAACCCTTTTCTGAGGTTTAATATATTCCTTTTTCTATCCGTATACTTTTTTACAATACTCGCTATCATGGTATTGTCCTAATTAATTACAGTTTCTCGCATTTTTCATATATTTGTCTACGCAGAAGCCTGGATAAATCATATTCATTTATATCTACCCGTCTTTAGTTATGTAACAAGTGAGGTCATATAGGACATGTTTATGCCTGAGTCTAACTGATTTAGCTTCTTTTTAGTTGTATGTGTTTGTAAAACTATCTAAATAAAATAAAATGAAATAAAATCTTACAACTGTTTCAGTACTATTTATTTTGGCACAATAATAGAGGAACAATAAAAACATAATCACATAAAATTGCAAAAGTCACTTTATGAGAAAAAACTTCTATCCTTATTCAAATTAATTATTTCTGAACTTGGTGATGTTTCCTCAAAAACCGGAATAGATGTTTGAAAGTTTTTAAAAGGCTTAGTTTTAGTTCAGAAACCTTTTCTAAAAAAATTATGCATAAGAAATAATGCAGTTTATAATAAAATATTATTAAGTAATAGTTTGTTATTTACTAAACAAATAAATTTTATTAACTTTATCAAATCATGTTTTTATTAAATGTTATTAAAAGTTATACAATTACCTTCCAACCATCATTTGCTGTTATTTTCCTGTCAGCTAACAGAAGTTTTTGACCACTTTCATAGTTATCAACAAAAAACGTTATATCGTCGCCACTTTTAGTAAACTGGAACATGATGTACATATTTTGCAATTATTTTAAAACATTTAAAAAAAAATATTTTTAATAATATGCTTTATCAATATATTTGTACTAAATGTTGAGGTGGTTTTTTTAATAGAGGATACTGAAATATAAGTGACTAGCTCACCTGTTGCCTGTAGCTGTAATATGAGAAGAAAAAAATGCTAAGGAAACTCATTATGAAAAAATTACATTGTAATTTGAATTATATAATTTTTATGAAAATAGATTATTTATAAAGGTAAAAGTCAAAGTAGTGGACTCAAAATCTCACAAAAATTAGTCTTTAATAAACACACAAAACAAACTAGTTTCAGCGACAAAGTGGCCTGAGTAGTAGCCAAGCACTGTGTGTTTATTAAAGACTTTTTTGTGAGATTTTGAGTACTACTTTGACTTTTACCTTTGTGAATAGTTCTCACTAGCTAAGCTCTAAGTAACTAAATAAATTATTTATGTTGAAGAATTTTTCTAAACGTCGTTTATGTTCTATTTATTCATTTGAGCGCTTTTAGATAATTATATCTCCCAGTACGATTCTTACCCACTTTTTAATTTAACAAAGAATTGTATTCGTCAATTCTATATTGTATTTAGTGTTACTGAAAAATAACTATAGCCCACAGCCCATTGTATAAGAAATCATTCAGCATCATAGATTAATAATATTCAATAAGTGTTTCTAGAATTTAAGCGTACAAATAATAAAATAATTTGTATTTTTTAAAAACCAACCAGCCAAAATCTATATTAATTACATTCGAATAATACATTAGTAGACAAAAAGTAGAATGTCATTCCAATGCAAAGTTATCTTTATTATGCTATTGTAATGTAGTCCCATGTTTTTTTCGCAATTCATTAACAAAAATTGTACTTTATACAGCTTATGACATTCTACGTTTAATAAAGAGTCTTCATTTAAAATTTCAAAACAATTGGTTACATAGTTTTTGAGATTTTTGCGGACAAACAAACTCTGTCTCTCTATATAATAGTAAGGTTTTGCAAGCACACAGTCTTATTAGATATGTGAGAAAAGTAACAACCAAGATCTGGGTTGTTCAAAAGGAAACTGAAAAATGTTGTTTTTATTTTATAGTAATTATTCACAGTAAACCACATCATTAATGGTTTTACCTAAACCAGATAGCTATTTGTGATCAGGTTATAAAACCTACATCTAGCTAAGTCAAGATTTTAAGACTAGTTTTCTATGCAGTTGTATTGTGGGACCTGTTGTTTAATAGTGAGCAGTTTTCACTGTCCGAGGGAACAAAATAGTTCAGCAAGGAAGTGAGAGAGGTGAACAATTAGCTGATTGTTCAAGTCAACAGAAAACCAGCAAGTTTTTTCAAATTAATGCCATGTCATCAAGTCAAAGTAAGGACGAGTCTAGACCCTGAAATCCTAATTTTTGCAGTTTTTCCGAAAGTAATTTTTAAATTATATAAATACAACAACTTTTAATAAATACAAAATGAAATTTTAACATTAAATAAAGTTTTTTTAGCAATTAAATTACTGTTTGTACTGATTAAAAATGCAAAACACACTGAAAAAGGTATTTAAACCAATATAAGGTGTTTAAATCAATATAAGGTATTTAAACCAATATAAGGTGTTTAAACCAATATAAGGTGTTTAAACCAATATAAGGTGTTTAAACCAATATAAGGTGTTTAAACCAATATAAGGTGTTTAACACTTTAGCTGCCATTGGCCCGACGGCCCAGTAGGCTGAACCAAAAACCGTTGAGCCACTACGCCTGACATTTTTATCTAGTAACTTTTTATGTTTATTAGTACTACCCAACTGGTGTTGCTACTTTTGGAAAAATGAATGCACCACATTAAATGACAAGCTTCACACTACTTACAGAGCTAATTACGATGATTTTTGTTTCAAAGAAAAATGCCCAAGGCATTACACACATGGTGCTAATCTAGAAGCTAGTTGTCGGAAATTATGGCCTGACAAACTTATTTGTTAACAATTTTAATGAAGTGGAGTTGATAATTCCAACCAATAAAATTGGTTCATTGAAAGAAGTTTATCTTTAAATACTTTATTGATAAAATACATTATTTTTAATGATGTATTATATTGATTTTTGCTATTGTTTTCAAAATTTTACAAAACTTAAAAAAGAAGTCAGAAATATTGAATAAATATTAAATTTAGTTGTAAAATAATTCATCAAAAATCGACTTGATTGGTACAAACATTTGTACACTTGATAAATTAATCCTTACTAGGAAGTAAATTTTTTAAAACAGAAAAATAATAAGTTTTAAATATTTTACTTGTTATAAATGTTATATAGCATTCATCAGATATGAAGCATTACTTATCAGAAAAAGAATATGTCTACACTTTTGTTCTATACACAAAATATTTATAAACTCACATATTAATCACATGTGACACATTTACATGTCTTCGTGATAAACCCCAAACACTTTTCTCGCCAGTCATCTTATTATGTGGGTAACCGGAACATGTAATTGTGGTTTTGTAGTTTATTGTTTACACACAAAATACAAAAATATGATGACAGTGTTGCACAGATGAGAAAACATAATTACCTCAAAAATAATGTCGGAACATTTGGCCAGACGGAATTTATTTAGGTATCATTCATGCTATTAAAAAACTATGGCTATGCTAACCAATTGGCCCGACAAATGTTTTATATGTATTATGAAAAGGAACGTATCTTCGTACTTAGGTATTATATGAGAAAAAAAATTAGTACACATAAATTTGAAAAATCTTAAAATATTTTGGCATCCTCCGGAAAAATGCCAATATTGTGGACGGCAGCTAAAGTGTTAATCAACTGCCTTTACCCATATTAAGGTTATTTCAATTAATTTGGACTCAATAATCCAGATGTATCGGGAACCCAATTAGTCCAAATTAAAATGGGTTTACTGTAATTACAATCAAATTTTGTTTCGATGTTTTCCACTGGAACAACTGACTATATTTTACTTATAAATCAAAAAAAGTACATGCAGTACAGTAATCTAATTTTCAAATCCAACAGCAAATTAAAACCTGAGTTATTTATGGAATGGGAAATTTGTTAATTTTTTGTATAAGAAACTTTTCACAAATTAATCAATTAGTTTGAAAAAAGTCAGTAATTTTGACATCCAAAGTTAACATAAATACTGAGCAATACCATAGTTCTCAAAATTTCTGCCACTTAATGTTATCTCCAAAAAGTATTTTGTTTTAGTAAATTTCTGGTTCACATTTTTCTCATTTAACGTTCAGTTCCTGAATTGAGCTTTTATAAACACCAATTTCTAAAATACACCATAAAATAATCTAAATAAAGTAAGTTCAAGCAGGCAGTTAGGGAAAACAGAGTCTGACACCCGACCAAAGAAGGAATTGAAAAAAAGTAGATAAAACATGAAATTTAAAAAAAAATAGATGGAAATGCGAACTTAAAAACACAGGACTATTTACTTCATCTGACAGAAGTAATTCTTTTTTTTTACCAACTAAATAGATTTTTAAGCTTGATTCAAGAGTTTGGTAATCAAAACATTAATAATAAAAATATTCTTTAAAAAATACAGATATAGAACAAATAGAATTGAAACATTATTTTAAAAATTTGCATAAAATATGCACACACAAAAAATGTTAATTATTAATAAAAGTTTCAGTCTTCTATATTATTTGAAAAAGTATCTAATGTGAATTTAGATTCAAACTTACTCCATATGGAATTAAAGGTGTTGGTTTGATGTAATTAAGCAAAATTTGATACAAATACTGTTTGTCATATTTGGCTCCTTTTTGAACCTGAAAAACAAAAGCAGAGCTGAAATTATCTTGTTGTAAACTACTTGTACAATAAATTTTCAATAATTTAAGCTTTCAGATGTGTATTTGCATTAAGAAAAGAGACAGTATAACACATTTTATATTATTTGTTTTATCATTAAACAACCTTACATATATAAATACTTACAAGAACTTTGTACCAGTGCACAGGACTTTCTTGTAAAGTTTTTATCCGAACAACTGGTGAGTCCCTTGCCATTCCACCTCTTCTACCCAAACCTCGAATCTGCTTATTACTACTAAAACAAAATACATACTATATATAAAAGTTTTACAATTTAAGCTGAAGTTCTTTATAGAAGCAGTGTTAATGTCATGAATCAATTGCCAAATATGATACATGTAAAAGCGAGAGTAGAGTCTCTTTAGTCCTGACACATGTGACTGGGTCATGTCAGATTTCTCAATTTCAAATGATACATCAGTTATTATGTTGAAATATTTCGCTTATTGGCATGTAGAAATGAATGGGTGCTTCTAGTTTTATCACTTTCATGTTGTCCTAGCTGATCTAATTGTATAGAAACCCATGACCCATTGCATTGTACAGACAAAATATGTTTGTCACTACACGAGTTGTAGAGATCATACAGACATCAGTTGCTCGTCATAAATCTTATCAATGATTGTTTCCCTCAAGACAGTTTATTATTTTATGTGTCATGTACAAGATTATGTATGGGGACAATTATCAATTACATACTCCTATTATATATATATATATATATATATATATATATATATATATATATATATATATAATAGTCAGCTTTTCTTGACTGAAGAAGATCATGTTGATCGAAATATTTCAAATAAAAGTGTATTAAGTGTTTTATATGTGCTTATTTCCAAAGAGATTGCAGTTTTGGACTATTGCCTTTAGGTAAGTCTGTCAGTCTCCTATCAAGTCCAAAAATTCCTATATATATATATATATATATATATATATATATATATATATATATATATATATATATATATATATATATATATATATATACACATAAGCTCTACTTATAACCCACAGCATTCTATGGGTGAAATTGTAGTTTGTTAAAAGAGATTATATTTTTTTGATGCCATATACAAGATGTCTGTAATGTCTAAGGGATATTTATTACCTCTCAAAATTTTGCTGCATAAATAAGGACAGACATTTATAGCCCAAGGGAAGTCCTTTTATCACACATTCTAGACTTATCATCAATTTTATGCTAAGCAGACTTTCTTGCTCAGTGTATTTTTTACCCTGTGTCAGTAGCTTATCCTTATTGTGTGTCTTACTGTTTGTCCTAGGTAGACAGTTTGTTGAAAGTGAGTAATAATGAGTGCACAGACATTGAGAATTTAGTGCAGCCTGTCTACTTCAGTTCTTAGCGGCCCAATTTGCTCCGAATAAAGACAATGACTATAAATATTGACGATATTTCTACACCACTGAGACATTGATCCACTATTACAGATCTCCTGTCAGCCTATAATATAGTTGGTTCAGTAAAATACTATAATATATTTAGGAAAGTGGGGCAAAAAAATGACCTTAGATTTTCTTTGGAAAGAAAAACGCATTTAAACAGCTTAGTTAAAAAATATCCCACTTACTGGATCTCCAATTGTAGAACAAAATAAATACGAATAATTAGGGTATGATTTTACTGAATTAGGATGGGTTTTTTTGACATGAAGTCAATGATTATGCTTAGGAACAAATTTAAAAAAACACAAATAAAAAAAAACCTGATGTGATAATACCTTGACCTCTTACAAGGAGTGAGCTAACAGGCTATTTGTCTTTATAGGTAATGATGTCCCAAGTTAAAACCCCTAGTATACATGTGCTTCAATGTACATCACAATAAAGTGAAATTCTAAATTTAAAAACTATTAGTTTAAATATAAGTACACATTTTTTATTAAATTAATATATTATAGTGAGAGGCCGGCACCTAAAGCTAACATCAAACCATAAGTTTACTCTTCATTTCTTTTTACTAATTATTACAACAAATAATCAATTAACACATAATAAACCAACTAAGGTACAAAATAATGAATGAAAAATTGCATCTGTGTAAGCTAAGAATATTTTTGTAGTGAATAAAACTCAATTGATGCGAGGAATTAATCTGTACTCTCTGGATGGTGAATCATTGGATCCGCAATGGATTAATTTTGTTTTTAGAGTGATCAACCAATATAACTAACATCAGCTATGAAGGATAAATGACTGAACATAGCATTTACTTAGGACATATCACCCTTATAGAGATTGTAGGAGAAATATTATTGTCATCACATGCTCATGGTCCTTTACCAGATTTATACCTACTCTTTATCAGGATTATAAAAGTTACACCCACAATCTCTATAATTTTATCTTATTTTTTTAAAATATCATTTATGGTAACATGTCCTATGCCATAAATGAAAAAACTCATTCAGTTCCGCTTTGAACAAGTTTTTAAAATTACTTTGCCTTTTTAAACCACAGTCAATCTTTTGTGTTTACATTTTTCACTTTTTCATATCGTACAAAAGATATCTAACACTTATAAAAAATACACTGAAGTGTTATAATCTACATTAATAAACGCAACAATTAAAATGTGTCTGCCTATTCTTATTATTTCTTACTTTTAGTAGAATACACACAAGATACAATTGATTATTTTAGTAGAACAATCACATGTGTACTTGACAACATCCAATTCTTGCAGAATGTTGCCCATTACATCAGACTGTGTTTACAGATTGCATTAGTGTTGTATTACAGAGACTCTACTCTAGATTCACAGGTCTGGAGTAACAAACAGAATATATTGTAATTTTAAAAAAATATCACTGCATGTAATTTAATAAAATTATAATGTTATGCAATATGTTAGTACAAGCCTTCATCCACCATTAAGAGATAGATTAATACATTAATGTACAACTAAAGATGACTTGTAAATTTCAAATAGTAAGAATATTATTTCATGTGTAAATATATGTAAATGAATTTCTAGGGCAAATATTTTAGGGTATCACTGCCTGGAAGGTGATAGGACATAAGAGAAAACCCTTCTATCCCTTCAACACTCCAATAGATTCTAGATCTGAAACAAAAAAACAGAGTTGGTCAAGGGAAAGAAATCAATTAAAAGGGAAAACATTCAATAGCTACGGCTAATTACACCTGTACTTACAATAGCAAGCCCCAGAAGAGGACTCAATATGCAAGAGCTGAAGGTAAATAACTGACACCTAATAAGTTTTCTATAAAAAATTGACAGTACTCAAGCACAGTAATACCCCGTACTTACGCGATAGGTGGGACCGGGCGATACACGTGTAAGTCGAATTCGGGTAAGTCGGGGTATAATTTTACATACAATCAAATAGGAATCATGTTTAGTTGGGACCAAAGACTAAATAAATCAATAGTTTAGATGAAAAATGTGTATGTATTAAAATCTTAAATACTAATACAACAAAAAATTATATTCATACATATTGCAAAGAAGTTAATTTGATATAGAAGGCTTCATAAAATCTAGTAAATTCGTTTGACGAATTGAAAATTTTTTCTTCTCACGCAGAATTTCCTTATAACTATCTAATATTTTTTTTACACCTTGTTTTGTAGCAGAAATGCGTTCTTGTTGGAGTCTATGCTTTCCAAAATGTGTAAGCCTTGCTCAATCAAACCTAGGCCTTTTATCAAGTTTCTAACCGTCATTTTATCATCCACGTCAACTAAGTCTAAAGAATCTGGGTTTTTAAGGTCCTGCTCTTGCTCACGCATTTCTATGAGGTCATCAATTGTCAGTTCCTGGTTGTGTGAATTAAGCAGTTCTTGAACATCATCGTTATCCACTTCTAAATTTAGTTATTTGGTAACTTCTTCAATCACATCAGCAATTTCGTCAGACTCTGTCACTGATTCAGCTTGAGATTCAGTGGCAAAAAAAAAAAAATGGACACAGCTTTTCCCAAATGCCATTCAAAGTTTTTTGTGAAATTTCATTCCAAGATTGTCCAATGATTCTCACTGCATCTAAAACATTAAATTGTTTCCAAAAATCTTTAACAGAGAGCTCGTTGTACTGTGTCATAGCTCTATGCAGATGCGCAAATGATCTTCTTGTGTAATAAGCTTTAAATGTTTTGACGACTCCCTAATCCATCAGTTGAAGCAAACTAGTTGTGTTTGGTGGCAAAAATGTCACTTTCACGCGCGTGTCGAAATTAGTTAAAGTAGAAGGGGAATGGCCAGGTGCTTTGTCAATTAATGGCATCACTTTAAAAGGAATCTGTTCAGACCTACAATAACGTTTGGCTTGAGGTATGAAATGATGAGCAAACCAGTCTTCAAAAAGGGAATCTGTCACCCAAGCCTTCCGACTCAATTTCCAAATCACGGGCAAGCCAGCTTTAAAAATATTTTTTAATGTCCTTGAATTTTCTGAGCAATAAACTATGAGAGGTTGCAACTTGCAATCAACAGCTTCATTTCCACCAACCATCACTGTCAATTGGTCTTTGTCGGCCTTAAAACCTGGAAATGTTTCTCTTCACGCGCTATAAAAGTTTTTTCTTCCAGGCATTTTCTTCCAGAACAGGCTAGTTTCATCCACATTGAATAAGATTTGGCTGGTATAGTCGCCTTCTTCTATCATAGCTTTAAATTTTGTTGAAAATAGGGACGCAATCCCTTTATTAGCACTTGCTGCCTCTCCTCTTTCTGCAATACTGTGCCAGTTACGACTTTTAAATCGACTGAACCAACCGTTGCTAGCTTTAAACATTTCATCCTTAGCTACCTCTCCAGCATCTTCTTTTAATCTGTCAAAAATCAGCTTGAGAACAAATAGTGTTCTGGTCAACAGGATACTTTTTCACTGTTACTTGATTATTACACCTTAATTTTAACATTGTTTCCATCTCAGCAATAAAACCATTACATTTACGAATGATGGTTGAATTTAAAGATTGGGCATGTTTTACAGCTTCGAGAATTTTCTCTTTACTTTTTATAATCGATCTATAACTATCGATTCCGGTAGATCAAACTTCTTTGCTAATTCACAAATTTTTATTTTTGCATCGAAGTCTCTGATAATGTCAAGCTTACATTCCAAAGATAATGTTTTTCTTTTCTTGTTTAATGCAAAAGAATCACTTCAACTTCTTTTGGTTGACATAGTAAAGTCCATAAATAAAATTAATACAACAACTTTATAACACAATTAAAATGTGTTTTACTTTAAATAGCTCTCTCGACTCGGCACCAAAATATACACGTATGAATACAATCAACAGCCAACACACAACTGAGCCTGCTGACGATTACAGCCCGAGCGAGATGCGCTCTCGCGACGCTACAATGCGACAGCTACACGGCGCCTCAAGGTTGAGTTATCCTGATTTGAGACCGCGTAACTTGGGAATCGCGTAAGACGGGGTAGCATAAGTCGAGGTATTACTGTATTTTAATAAATTTGTACAGATTCATACTCACAAAATAGTTGAGAATAATTTTCAAGAGGAAATTTTTTTAAATATTTAATTCAAAATTTGTGAATGCAAATTTGTTTATTATAGAATGCAAACTGAAAGGTCTGGATAAAGTTAATAATTGATTTCATATCTGAGTTCATTCTACCATTTTTTTCATTTTTACATATTTTACTGAAATAAAGGCATAATTATAAACGAAATGACTTATTTCGAGTATCTGAGAACATTAGTAGTTTAAATTCAAAATAAATTGAATAACAGTCGCACTGATGTAGAAAAGAGTCAAAGTTTTGTAATAAAACATAGCACTATATTTTACTACGTCTCTTTATAGTTATTATAGCAACATACTATCCAACTAGGATAGATTTGGTTATAAAAATAATCATCACTTCAATACAGTAAATAATTTCATTTAAAGAGACTTTGCTGTTTACATAAGTTGAATACACATAAGTTATAAACACTATTTATATTTTCTGGCTGATAAAATCAATAATTTTGTTTTGAGAATGTATTTTTAGAAATATATTTGAAAACAAAAAATAAATTGATGTGGACCCGAATTTGTTCAAGTATTATTGCAGAAATTTGTACAAGTAACAGTTCAAAACAGAATCTCAGTGCAACTTTCTAGCTAGCCAAATGAAATGTCAATTTTTTTACATGAAATTCAAATTGATGTCAGTATCCATAAAGATCGATAAAGTATAGCTGAAGATAAAAGACTAACACTTGCAGGAAAATGTTACCACACTTAATAATATTATCAGTAACAAGCCCAAATATAGCAAAACCAAATTAAAGTCCTGAAAGAGGAACCAAAATAACATAAAGAAACAAGATTTAAAATATATGTGTACAATGAAAGAGAGGATGATCCTCGTCTAAGCCAGATTTTAATGCGCCATGGTACTTAGGTTTGCCATTTTTAACCACATTACAAAAAACAGCATGGAATGAAAGCATGATCGTACAACTGTCGGAAAAAAATTCATAACACAAACTTCAACAGGAAAAGTCATGTTAACCGTCTTTGGGATGCCTGACATGCATTTTTTTCATATTATTTTTAGAAAATCAACGTAAACTTTACATGATTAAAAGAGTGCAGACCTCAAAGATAATGAATGCTTTTGCTACACAAAAATACTAGATCTTACAGTGACCAGCTGACCCAAGAAACAGAATTTGTGGAGAAGTGGCTCAAACAACAAAATAATGACTTTTTTTGCATCAGGTAAAAAAAACTTCATGGATGGGATAAGAATATTATTTTAGCGGATTATGTTCAAAAGTAGTTATTCTCACTTTTTCCTTTACTGTTTTTCATACATTAATTGATTCTTTAATTACTGAATGTCCCTTTTGTATTTCACAAAGTGCTGTTACAATGAATTTTTTATGAACAGCAAGACCAGAAAATGATAAATCTTCAAGACAGTGAATCTAAAACTATGTAAACAGAAAAGAGGAATGTAATCTTTTAAAAATTTATAGAAACCAGCAAGAAGACCACCCTTGGAAAGACCAGGTAGAAGGATGGGTCTTGCAGGAACAGGATTTTAAATTAAACTTGACCAGTTGACAAAATACATAAATAAATAAAGGATTCTAATAAATTCAGCGCTAATCCCTTGTATGTAATAGGCCATTGGTGATCAAGGAAAAATGATGAACTACTTTTAGAAGTAAATCATTACAGAATAAAATCTTTCATATCTAGTTACATTAGTTTTAGAATCACTCACTGCCTTCCACTAAATTGTTGGGAATGGCCTTCCATCTCTATATCCTCATCGAGCAGTGCCGCTCGTAGTTTATTGTCCCATCCTCTTTGGCGGCGATTTTTGTGGCTTCGATTTTTAAACGACACTTTTCTTTGTGGTGGTTCTTCATCTCTGTCTCTATCATGACCTGAAATGAAATATGTAGAATAATACAATTAATAATTTTAATAATTAAATTATAACAAACACCAACTCAAAATTAATAATTTATTTTTTAGTTTAATCGTCATCAGTGGGATTACTGTACAGAGTCTGAATTATAACTTAATTCATACTTATCATACCAACTTACAAATATGAATTGATTTTAAAAAATCGGAATTATTTATGTTTTTTTATAATCATGTATCATAAATATTTATTTTATAAGGATTAAAACAAGACCAAGAATCAATCTTCTGATCATCCAGAGATGAGAAAAAATGTTTACATAAAATTCATAAAATCTTGTTTAAAACTTTGATAGAACATTGTTCAGTTTTAAACTTGATCATACAATGGATGTTTAACTAATAAATTATTACAATTGAGGCATTGATTGAAAGGTTAATAAAATATCAGTACTTTTTTGTTCTTCTTTGTCTATAAAAAGCAAAGGTTAGGAAAAAATTAAAATTTTCATGGTATTGCATGAAATTAATATGATGATATTGATTTTTCTCTATTTCTTTAGAGGTTCTTTAAACCCAAATGCACATAATTTCTGTGACAACAGTAGGTTTAAATATTAATAATTCATACACTCAACAATAAAGTATTAATAAGCATACTATCATACTATATTACATTATAGCTACAAAGGGGCATGTTAGCATAGATTTGGATTTTTTTAATAATGTTTACTAATGCTCAAAGTAATTAGTTCAACATTTTCAACACAGCCTCTTTGTTCCATGTTCAAAATTATGTAAAAATGTAGACCAAAACAAAAGTCACTTTACTTGTCAAAAAGTTGGTTAATCTTATTAATACTAACTTATTAATAAGTAACTACTTTGTTTCTTACAAGTAAATAGATTTTAAATACACATGTAACAAAGTTTTCAGTACTATAAAAAAAGCAGAATTTTAAAACATTTTATGAGTGTTGCGAGGTAAAATTATTTTTGTCTTTTTTAAAACTTGAAAGTACAAACCTGTATTAATTTTTTTATTTCAATTATATTTAGCGAAGCAGGAAATAATGTGAAACATAAAAAAATAAAACCTAGTGGCGATACTCCAAAAATTTTTTAAATAATCAAAACTTACTAGTCAACCCTACACATTTGGCTAGTAGAGATGGGCTTCCTTAAAAATGGGACTTTTGTAATCCTGGGCCAGGTTTAGGGCTATGCCATCTTGAAGACGACCGAGTTCATAACTTCACTACCACACAGCAAACACTCTGGGGTAGGTAGCACATATTTTTTCATAGAGATCCTGGTAACCGATAAAGGGTGTTCACTGGGTTTTGAACCTATCTGTGGGTTTAAGGTACTCATACCAAGATTTGTCTGTTCATTTATATTGCTCATTTAAGCATCTTAATTAGCGCCCCAAGTAGTAGCTGTTAGTCAAAAAATATTGCTGCTAGCCAATATGGAATTGTTGTATGTTAAGCTCACATTTGGGATTCTAGTAGAGTGAAAAGCGTGGGAAGGTCATTTTTGAGGTTTTTACGGTCATGGCATTATACTCTGCCCATTTTTCAAGTCTCAACAAAGCATCCTTCATACGCTTCTATGGAGCAATGATGCTATCGCTGCTGGCCCATACGAGAAGATTTAAAATGTGAAAAAAGTAACTTACCGTATTTTCGGTGGAAAAAAGTTGATCCTTGTGTTCTACAAATTAAAACAAGTCATTAAAAAAATTTTTTTTAAACCAACGTCACTAACACTATATTTTTATCCTATTTTGGGCAAAAGGTATTACTTCGCGAAAACAGATGTCTAATTAGTTCCCAAATGGAAATATTTACCTTTTCATTAGAATACTTCATAGGTTAATTTTTACATAAATATAGGCCTATAGCAATATTGTAAAAATTTAAACTAAATCTATCCTGACTAGATATTTTATAGGTATATGGTAATTTTGGGTATTAAGATCAGAGACTACCGCTCCGATCAGCCAAATTTTTTTTTTGATCAATTTGACCTTGCTGAACACGAATCTGAAGTTTTTTTTTACTGCAAACACATATTTACATTTTAAAAAAAAACCTAACCTGACCTGACTTTGGCGCTTACTAACACTCCGATTGACGAATTTTTTATTAAATTATTCGTTTTAATGTGTAGAACACAAATATTAACTTTTTCCCACAGAAAATACAAAAAGTTAATTTTTTTGCACATTTTTAATGTTAGTCTGTAAAAGCATGTATAGCGTAAACAGGCCGCGCAGTAGCTACAGCGCACTGCACTACATCAAAATCAGTTTCTTTTAATACTAATCTTAAAATCTAAATATAACTTTTGGTTATAATTTTATACAACATTACTATATACCTACATTAAAATATAACTATGAAATATCCAGTCAGGATAGATTTGGTTATAATTTTATTTAACTTTACTATCTATCTATATTAAAATATACCTACGAAGTATTCAGTCAGGATAGATTTGGTTATAGTTTTATACACTACTATATACCTATACTAAAATATACCTATGAAGTATCAAGTCAGGATAGATTTGGTTGTAATTTTCTGCATCGGCAATAAGTCTAAATATTTACCAAATTTACAACCAAATCTATCCTAACTGAATACTTTGTGGGTATATTTTAATATAGGTAGATAGCAATATTGAATAAAATTAATTATAACCAAATCCACCCTGACTGGATACTTTATAGGTATATTTTAATATAGTTATATAGTAATGTTGTACAAAATTACAACCAAATCTAGATGTAGTGCAGTGAGCTGTAGCTACTGCGCACCCAGTTCACGCTATGTGCCTGCCAAACAGCCTAACATTTAAAATGTGAAAAAAGTAACTTTCCCTATTTTCCGCAGAAAAAAAATTGATATTTGAGTTCTACACATTAAAGCGAATAATTTAACAACAAACATTTTAAAAACCCAACGTCATTAAGACTATATTTTTACCAAATTAGGTTAAATATATATTTCTTTTAAATGTGTTTGCAGTAAAGAAAAACTTCAGATTCGTGTTGAGCAAGGTCAAACTAAACAGAAAAAAAAATTTCGCAGATCGGAGCAGTAGTCGCTGATCTTAATAATTACCTAATTTTGTATAAAATTATAACCAAATCTATCCTAACTGGATGCGTTATAGGTATATTCATGTCTAGACGTAGTGCAGTGCGCTGTTGCTATTGTGCACCCAAAAACATAATCCCAACTAAAATGTGAATAAATAAACCTAACATAACATAATTTTAGCGTGTTCTCCACAGTTAATTTGCGTGTTGGTTCAAGTTAATTTTATACCATCCTTAACATTTTGGCCTTTCCACTCTATTGCTGCTGTGTAAGAGATTGTTTCACGCTATTCATGTCATTAGAGACTGACAACAAAAATGGGGGGGGAACTAACTTTCCATATTTTCCACAGTAAATAAAATTGATCTCTACACATTAGAATGATTAATTTTTTAACATCGACAATAAGTCTCAATATTTACCCACTTATGTAGAGAAAGGAAATATCAACATAACATTCAACCTTTCTTCTATTCAACATAATTTTTTTTTCTTAGTCCTAAAAGAATAATGAAAAATAAATGCAATCAAATTTCCAATAGAAAATAGTCACATGTTAGTATAAATAAAGAAAATATTGTCTTCAAGCTCAAAACTATTTATCCTATTTGGACTATGAACATTTAGTTAATTCTTTTTTTTCAAAATAAATATTACTTAAAGTTATATATATATATATATATATATATATATATATATATATATATATATATATATATATATAAGCCATCAAACATCTTCTATTGCAGATTAAAGGAACTGAGTTTAGATAAAAGAAACGTTTATTAATCAAAATGAGGAAATACTTACCATACCACGTCCACTTGTTTTGGTAAGTTCTTCTGTGCATCTTCAAAATAAGACTTTAATTTACAACTTTAAAACAAACGGTAACTCACTATTATTTTCTTTTTTAAAAGAAGTTTTATTAAATAATAATATAAATAAATGTTTTTCTATATTTTAATTACTAAATGCAAACAGGCAATCAACTTGTGTAATGCACTGGTACAATCTTTAATAACCAAAATGGTTAAATGGTCACAAAAGGGAATGAAAGCTAGATCAAACACAGATAAAGTATTTGTAAGGCATATTCTGTGATGACATTCTCTCCATCACATAACAGTCAGCAGAAAATAGTCATTTGAGACTAGAAAAAAACCACAATATAAGTGCAAAATAAACCTCATCCTAGTTAAAAATATCTTGCCGCACTACATACGTCTTTTATGAAACAAATGCTGAAACAGTCTTTTATGAAACAGAATTGAACAATTCACTGACTAATTTTGAAACCCGTCTACTGTCAAATATCAGTAAATATCGATTTGTTTTTTCTAATAAATTCATAAATAGCTGTGTTATTCAAGATGTACAACATAAAAATTGTAATAGAAAACTGTTCATGTATGGGACTTGCCGTAAAACCATCCTAATAATAACTACAACAAACTAATCGAAATTATAATTAAATCAATAAAGCAGATGTACTTAAAGGAATAGGTAACAAATACAAAGTACACTGGTTCAACTATGGCCCACTCTGTACTAGATTCGGCCATGGTTTAATAAATCATCCCCATTAGAAGTAGTTTGGAGAAAGAAATAGTAGAAAATCAAATGACTTAAAGATATGATTGAATGAAAAAAGCTACGATGTTGAGAAAGTGAATTTGCAAATAAATGGACATTTTAAAAGAACGACATTTAGTAATTATAATTACATAGGTTTATATCCAATCTCAAAAACAAAGGAATTTTCAAGTATTTCAAAGTGTTATTGCCAACTGTCATTGTAAAACTTGATACTATAAAAAAAACTTTTACAGGTGTTATGGGTAAAACGTTTAAGGTATCAAAGAGGCATTAGTGATGTACCTGAATCTACATTTCTTAATCTTTGATGTATTCTGTCAATTCTGTCAAAGGCACTGAAGACGAATAAACATAACCTAATACTATATTAGTAAGTACCTTAACTATTTATAATAATATATTATTATTGAATAATTAATTTTGAAAATTGAACAATCTTTTAAACTCACTTAAACACTTCTTACATTAATATTCTACTCTACTTACTTATGTGTATTTGTTTAAACAGTTCCTTGGATGCATTTTTAAAGGGGTTGATGTTGAGTTGAAAAATAATTTGTTTATAAAGAAGCTGACGTTCATATATTTTTTCTTATGATCTAGTTAGCAATTAGTGTTCAACCTAGGATATGGAATAATAGTTTTCATTATAAGTATTTCATTATAGAATTTCAATTAAAATATTCAGATTAATACTTAACAAATATCACAAATATTAAACTAACATTTTGTGGTGTTTTGTACATTGTTATTGTGTGATAGTGTTTGTTAAACCTCCTTGAGGAAATTGTCAAACTTGTATCGGACAAAAAATGAAGACAAAATCTAGGTTTTTAAAAGTTTCATTTCATTTTTGGGGTGTCAAAATGTAGTTTTATTACGCTTTTAGTATTTCTGAAAACTTCTACTTTGTCAGGAACCATGTTTAGTTACAATATAATTTATTTGGGGTTGAATGATAACTAACATTTATTTTGTTAGTTTCCAACAACTTTATCATCTCAGAAACGTGTTTCTGAGAATTAATTTGTTGTGAAATATTTGAGAAAAAAATATTTTAATATTTAAATTATATATCAAATTAAAATTCAGTTCAACAATCTATCTTGGTGGCAAACATAGAACTGATGATTTTGCAGTTTAAAATCTTTTGTCTCAGTAAATTTTATAAAATCTTACCATGATTATAAGTTCCTGTGAGTTTAGATTATAAAGTTTCAGCAGATATACTATCTGGCTTGTTACCTCAATATTCAATTTCAAATTAAAGTAGGCCTAGAACAATGAAATCTCCAATATACATGCAATTTGTACTGGTCATGCAAATTAATTTATTTTTGTTTGTTAAATTTTGTTTCAGGATCACTTGAATGGCTGATCATCATTTTTTTGATAAGGGGCGAGATTCGAGAAGGAAGAAATTTTATACGTCTAATAGGGTATATATTATATTCTATAATATAAATGATTCAGTTCAACTAAATCAAATGTGTTTTGATTATTATTAGACACAGCAATATTATAACAGTATTACATACAAATAAATGTCCTTATCCATTTGCCTTAATATTTAGTGATTTTCAGTATAAACTAGCGTTACCCAGCGCATGTTACTGCGCCCAAAATCATAATTTTTGCAATAAGAAAATCAAACATCTAAATAATTATATTTCATTTCCTGCAATGCCAGAGGATAGACAATGTTTTTCTTTATTTCATTAGGCGTATAAACATATAAATTTTTAGGTGTCCCAACACATGAGAACACAACATATAATTATCCGTGGTAAAAGCTCGAATGTAGCAAATTTAATCCAGCAATGGTCATTGGTTGTCTTTGTGCCTTATTTATGGTTATTTTGAATGCAAGTCACAAAGGAAATTGTAGTTGTTTGAAATCAATAGGTAGATATGATGAAATCATCGGTATTCATGGAATTAAGTTCATCTCTCCTTTGAACCTGCCAAGTCTGATTTCTGCCCGGATCAAGTTAGGTGTCAGTTTTTTGTGGTTATTCTGGTTCCGTTGCATAGTTTTGGTTGATTAAAATTTTGCAAGAATATTGTTGGTGATCCTATTTTTAATATGAATGAGTGTGATAGTAATAATAGTACATATAATTGAGCAATTTTAAACAGTTTAAAATAATAAATAATCTATTTTTATTCTTACATAATGTTTATAATTTTTTAAAATTAATTTTAGTAACGCCATTATAGATATACATTTTAACATTAGATTTATGGAAGGCTGTACACTGAAGCATCCTAAGCCTCTGGGGCGGAGCCCTGTGGATGGATCTAGACCAAACTTCACACTCACCATCCTGGGAGTATGTTAATCAAACCCTTCGATTTTCACCAACTTCTGTACAGCGGTTTAGGCGTCCATAAGATACATACATATATACATCAATTTTTGAACCGTCCTGAGCCTCTGGGACAGAGCCCTGTGGATGGATCTACACCAAATTTAACACGAACCATCCTGGGTATATGTTAAACAATCCTTCCAAATTATATTAACTTCCGTTTAGTGGGTTAGACGTCCATAAGACACATAGATATATACATTGGTTTTTGAACCATCCTAAGCCTCTAGGGTGGAGTCCTGTTATTGGATTTACACCAAACCTCACATGAACCATCCTGGGAATATGTCAAACAATCCCTTTAAATTTCATTAACAGAAAGTTCAGTGGTTTAGGCGCCCATAAGATACATACACATATATACATACATACATCGATATTTGAACTATCCTAAGCCTCTGGGGCAGAGCCCCGTGGATCTATCTACACCAAACTTCACAAGAACCATCCTGGGAATATGTCAAACAATCCCTTTAAATTTCATTAACAGAAAGTTCAGTGGTTTAGGCGCCCATAAGATACATACACATATATACATACATACATCGATATTTGAACTATCCTAAGCCTCTGGGGCAGAGCCCCGTGGATGTATCTACACCAAACCTCACATGAACCATCCTGGGAATATGTCAAACAATCCCTTTAAATTTCATTAACAGAAAGTTCAGTGGTTTAGGCGCCCATAAGATACATTCACATATATACATACATACATCGATATTTGAACTATCCTAAGCCTCTGGGGCAGAGCCCCGTGGATGTATCTACACCAAACTTCACAAGAACCATCCTGGGAATATGTTAAACAAACCCTCCAAATTTCATCAACTTCTCTTCAGGTTTAGGCGTCTATAACGTACATACATACATATACAAAAACATTCATTTGTATAGATATAGATAAACATTTTTACACATTTGAACATATATTTAAATGGGACTCTTGTCTATGGTAAAATTTATTTTTTGTTTAATGAGAACAGCTGTTTTAGGAGAAGTAACCTATTGTAAACTGACCTTATTGGTTGTTTCAAGTTCATTGTTATGATAGAGATATTAGTGATTTTTGAGGAAATGTTTTCATAACTCCAAGGCCTCAAATCACTATTTTAATTCCACCCTACAGTTTTCTTATGCCTAACCTTAATCTAAAACAACCAAAAGGGCAGTTGAGGTCTGAATTGAGAATGGAGCACATTTCTCGAAATGGCAATCTTCAAAGTATATAAATGTAGTCTAACGGTTCAAGCTGAAGGTGACATCTAATAATAATTAAAACATAGCTCAGTTCAGTGGATTTAAATTATAACACAAAGGTTGAAAATACAAATTTAAGATGAGATTCCATTACTCATTAAGTAGAAAGTGATAAACCGTTGTGTTCCTCGCGTCATGGCGGGTCGGGGGTACAGTCAGTTCCGCTCCAAGTGGCTCCGTTCACTAGATATTCGCTATTGAAATGTGAGAATTTTATGCTGAAAAATCTGAAAATCTAAAGCAAAGTTAACCTGGTACCAAATGAGAGGTAATTTTTTGTAAATAATAAATAATGCATATTTACATTCTAAATGTTATGCTAAACATTTGTACAAAGTATCATTTTAATCAGATGTGTATTTTTTTTATTATACATTTTTAATTAGAAAAAAACAGGGGTTTCCTCAAAAATTTTAAAATGGGAAAAAAATTTATAATTTGCCAACCCTTAATTATAAATGAATGAACATTTCAGGAAAATCGTAACTTTTCATGCTTAATTCATTGATAAGTTACTAATATATGATTGGCAGAAAGTTTTAGGACAATAGCAAAAACATATAAATGTAGGGGTGTCCCTAAACCTTTTGCCAGCACTGTATTTTGTATCCTATTTTATGAAATTTGCAGGCTACTTTGTTTGTTGTTTTGTTTATGAATGGTAATGTGATGTATCTATTTTCCCTGTCTGTAGTGTAAATTTTAGTGTTTTTTTTTGTATTTTGTACCATAGTTTGTCTATTATTGTGGTGTTGTTTCCATTTGTGTATGCTAAATATTTAAATGTACACAGACATTTACCATAACCTAGAAATCCTACAGATCAACAATAAATGACCACATCTCAACTCACTAGAACAATATGAAATTTACAGACACACAAAAACACAAAGTACAAACATATTAAACGAACAAACACAATACAAATCACACATACTCTTCGATACTATCGAAAACCTACCTTTAAAACCGTCACCACTTGGCCCAACATCTCCAAGCAGAAGACACTGATGAAGATCGGCACATAGCGATCGAAACATTCTGTCTCAGTAAGTTTTAACAAATTTACTAAATTCAAAGTTCGGATGGTCATTAACTATTGTTTAAGTGATTAATAAGATTCACCAAACGTAATGGACTATAAAATTCAAGTTGTATACCTAATTATTTATAATTAAAACTTTTTTCATCCATCTCATTAAGTAGTAAGCTCTAAGATTATATGGAAATAAATATTATTCTTCATATTATCTGACTGTGTAAACATGTAGACACTAGTGTTAGTTAACCCATTGAGGATTTAACTATTAGCAATCTGAGCAAGATAGCAGCACTAGATAATTCGTCATGTCAAGTGATCAAAGCAACTGAATTGTTGCGTTAAAAAAACAATTGCTTAGACATGAGGAATGTGTTTCTATCTAAAGCATGGAGACGTTAATACATTAACATGGGTCAGTCAGACTAAAAACATTTTTAAAAAACGACATAGTTTTTTCAAGGAACAACTAAAATTGATGTAAAAAAACCAATGTCCATATGCCCATTAAACATATTTTGTAGGAATGAGATAGTTTTGTCATTGGGAGATAATGGGTTATCACACTTTCAGCATTAGTGGAAGCAAAATTAATTTCTAGCAAGGGTTGTAAAAATATTGTGTTATTTTAGAGGAGAAAGCATTCCATTCTACTTAACATCCTCTATAGTAAAGATACAGATCGGAGATGGAGGAAGTGTTACAGATCAACAAGCTTCTTGTTAGATTTTATTATTGGTTTAGTGCGTATAATCTACTGTGTTTGCAAAATATATGGTAAAGTTCAATGACTTTAAACACTAGATAAAATATTTTATTATAGTTTTGATTTAAATTAGTTGATCAAGATTGAAAATAATTGTACGATAGGCTGCTATTTATGTTTCTGGCCTAAGCATTAAAATACAAGAATTTAAGGATAAAATCTGATTTATTGTTTTTCAAAATATTCTCCATGAAGATTTATACACTTGTAGATGCGTTGGAACCAATTGTCAAACCACTTTTCCCACTCCGATTCAGGTACTTCTAAAACAACAGGTTTTGAATCCAACAACTGCTTCTTCAGGTGTAAGATACCAATGACCACATAGTTTGTTCTTGATGTTCGGAAACAAACTAAAGTCATTAGTTGCCAAGTCAGGGCTGTGCAGCGGAAGACCCGTCAATTCAATGTTTTGTCCTGTCAAAAACTCCATTGTTTCAGCCGATCTGTGGCAGCTCCCATTGTCATGATGAAGAATGATGTGTCTTTTCTTTCACTTTTCTCAAAGTTTCTCAAAGACTTCTGGCAAACAAATAGTGGTGTACCATTCTGAAGTGACCATCCTACTTTATTCTAATGGCACAGTGGCCACATGACCGGTAATGCCGAAGAAACAGGGAAGCATTTGCTTTGACGTGCTTCTTCCACGAACAACTTTAGTTGGATTTGGCTCGTCTTGAAAGACCCATACGGTGGATTGCTGTTTTGTTTCAGGATCATATGAGTATATCCATGATTCGTCGCCTGTGCAGATATTATAAACTGCTTTTGACACACCTTGAGCTAATTTCTTCAGCATTTTCTTGCACCAATCAAAACGAGCCTCCTTTTGAGTGTTTGTGAGGTTATGCAGTATTCAACACGAACAAACCTTTTTCACATGCAAAATCTTATTGATGCTTGTCATACTAATGCCCAAAGATTCCTCAATCTCACGATATGTCACATGACAATCATGCTTATCAGCTCATGCACAGTATCGATGTTTTTTTGGCACAACTTATGTTGGACGACCTTCACAGGGTTTGTTTTGGAGTGATCGTCGGCCACGATTGAATTTGCTATACCAGTTTTTTATGGTGCTGTAGGAAGGTGCTTCAATATCATATAAGAAATTAAGTTCATCTGTGCACTCTTGCCGTGTCAGGCCATATCAAAAGTTATGAAATTATTGCATGAAAATATCATGATTTAATTCCATTTTGACCTGAGATCAATTTTTCAACCTGATTTCAATAACCCTAACAACAATGAAATAAAATGTTTTGAGGTTATGTTTAACAATATGAACTTTGCACTGGAAACGTCAGCTGGTGCCTAGCAACAATCAGTGTTGCCAAGGCTAGAAACATAAATAGCAGCCTTTGTGTACAAGTAGCTCAGGATACAGATGGAAACAAATAATATTAACATAGTAGTAATTACTTATAAAAACATTATTTTCTATATAGGACAGAGAAGAAAAGCATTATGGATCAAGACGTTTACCAATAATATTAACAAAATCTGAATCAGAACGTGAAAAAGAAGGTAAAGTAATAAAAGGAAAGCATCAAGAAAGCCAAGAAAAGCCTTTGTCACAGCCAACTATAATGTTAAGGACAAGAGATGGGGACAATCGAGCCTTGTCACCCAGTCTGCGTACTACATCGGCATCAAGGTATCACTTAATGCATATTTTTTTATGTGAGCCACACTAAGTTAATCTATCTTACTTTATACATCTTCTCTGATTTTTTATAATTAATTTTTTTAATCATTAAGGAGCTATAGGACATTAAGAATTCAACCGCCCATTGTTCTGGACCATTAGTTTCACTTTTGCCCAGCTCTTTCCCTCTGTTATATCTTTCAATGTTGTTTTTAGATGTCTTCATTCCCTGATTTAAGGTTTTCTTCCTGGTTTTAGATTATCTATAGTACTATGAGTCTTCTCAGAATATGTTTAGCAGTCATAGTCTTTTTTTATTATAGGACTTTGATTTTCTCTTATCCTAATTCTTCATTCGTATTTTTTTAAAATTATCTAAAATTCCTTGAAGACTTATTTATTGATCTTTGCAAACTTGTTTGATACATATGTTGAATTTTTTATTTTAATTTTTATAAAATGTTTTTGTTTTATTTTATTTTTTTGACAAGAAACCAATTATGGTTATTACCATACAGATGTTGAAACTTTTTATCTGTGATAACCACGTAAACTTGATATTTGTTTAAAAAACCTGAGTTTAATACTTCTACTATTAGTTGCTTTACTCAGGGTATATTTGGAAGTTTTATGATTACATACTCCTTTGAACTTTTTGAAGGTTTTTTGATATTCATCAGTGCCATCCTCTTAGGACACTACACTTCCAAGATACTGAAGTTGGTTTACTTGCTCTATGAATCTTTAATAGGTGTAGAGTTGCTTGCATTATGTCTCGTTTATTATTTTTCTAAAGTTGAGTTTTATGTTTTTCTTTATAGAATACTTCTAATTTTGTTTGATTACATTCATATTTTGGGACATAATGGACAAGTCTGCAAAGTTTGTATCTTCTAACCTGGACAGAAGCAAGAATGACCAAAGAATGGATGACATTCCTCTTCACCAACCCAATACTATGAGAGTTATTGTCGGTCACAATAAACATCTTTGCCTGACAATAATTCTAGCCTCATGTAATTTTTTACATTATAAATGCTTTTGATAAGATTAATTACTTTCATAAAAAATTTTATTTGTAAAATTTAATTATTTTTTCTTCAGTTCTTCACAATGAAAGCCTTTCAAAGTCCATAATACTATAAAAAAAACATTTTTTGGCAAAAAACCAATAAAGGTATTATTGCTTATACAAATTTTTAACCGACTAAATATTATTATTACCTAAAATCCAAACTACTAGTAAAAAAATTAGTACTAAACTAACACTTAACCTAAATAATCTAAAATGAAAGTATGAAAAGATTTAATGAAAATGAAATAAAAAAAGTAAATGAATAATATACATGCCAACATTACAGTATAAGGATTTAATTAAACTAATTCTAAATTTGGTGTTGACAGAGTCAATGGTAACCTCGTGTACTAACACCACTTTTAAACTTCCTCGAAGATAGTAACGTTCATAAAAATCGATCGTCTTATCACATCCAAGCACAATATCCTCAACTCTGATGGTACACAAAACTGACATAGAGGTAGATCTTCATGTAGCATCTAGCACCTTTGCGTTAACAAAGATTGGCCGACACAAAGATGAGTAATCATCAATTCCTCCTGACAATTCGATTTAATTGAAATCCTCCATGGATGGACGGTTTATTTCTCTAAGCCTGAATCCATTTTCATTTAGCTTATCTTGATTCTAAGCAAAGAATAGTGCATTCTTAATTTGCATACAAAATCTGATGACATACCATGTTGTGTTTATGGCTCCATATTTGTAGCCAATCTCGCCCTCTCATCTGTTGACCTGGCCCCCAGCAAAATGATACTTTTACACCCTGTGTTAGGAGCCTGTGTATTGAACACAGAATCTCTCCAACTAAAGGGTTTCTTATAGTACATTTCCTGAATCGCCTGGAGAGCACTCAAGGGGAAACATAGATATTACACTTTTAAAGTGTTTATCAAGGCTATGCAAAGTAATCTTGCCTTGCCCATTCTTTCTGCATTTTACTAACCACTATTTTCTTAATTTAATTAATTATCATATTTGTATGAATTTTACCAGTCACAGAAATCAGAGTAATTAGTCTTTACTGTATAATCCTCTTTTTGGTATTTTAACTGTAACAGTTTGGGCCCTATTTCCTGGGGCAAGTATTTAGCAGGGCTTTATTAAAAATGTGCGTTAATTACTAATTAACAAATTAATTAACCTTACTTACCAGGGGCTCCTAGTTCTCCGTTTCAGCCAGGCATAATAATGTCTTTCTGTAAACGATCTTCCGATATCTTCGGAAGGTAGAACTAGGTTACTTGGGAAATGAAAATATAAAGTTTGTAAAGTTCTAGGTTACTTGTAAAATAAGAATTTAAATTTTTAAAATACAAAGTCATACAATTTATTAATCAGTGACAAATTACAATAGAACAAAAGACAGCAATGTGTCGAGTAATTATCTTTTAATTACTGCTAATTATTCCATACATTTTAATTACTTATTAACCTTTAAAATTATATTTATCGAGAAGATAGTAGCTCAAGTTTTCCAATTTTAGAAATGAATATTCAAGGGACAATTTCTACCATTCATGTGTTAACAGTTTATCATTTAAAATTCAACTTAGTTAACATTAAAATACATTTTTTTTATTATTATCTAAAACGTACCTGGTTGTGCACATTACTTGTGAAACACTTTAAACACATCATTAATTATTGCACATCGATTTTGTACACTTAACACTTAACACATCGTTCTTGCAAATCAGCGCTCTTAAACAAAAATTATATAAACTTTTACTTATTTGGAACATATGAATAATCGCTTTTGACTTCTTCTTTAGTTATGTTAATAAATCTGGCCTTCACATCTTAAATTTTGAATACTGGAAGCTTACAAATTTCTAGGTTACGTCCGAAAATGCCATCACGTCCGTCTCATTCGGAGACGTTTTGAGGAGTGGGGTCGTTGCAAGGGCACGCCAACGGAATTTCCCACCCTTGGTTATTATTTTGAATTTTTTGATTGGTTCTTCGGATCAGGCGATATCAGACCATGCTTACGTCACATGGGTACGTAGTACTTACCCTAAGTTACTAACTCGTACGATATTTTACATTTTTACTCGCTACTGGCGCTACTATCTATTCTAGCTTCACAATGTGCACCAAGAAAACAAAAATTTTCTTTTACATTGGGACGATATAATTATTAAATAAAAATCAAATATATAAATGAATTTATATGTAACACTTTATTTTTAAGAGTGTTACATAACCATAATTTTTTTTCCATTCTTGAAGTATTATATACTTTTTTCAAATTATTTGTTCAGGTATTTCCAATGTTTTGTTTGCTTTTAAAGTTTCTGGGGTTGTGTTATCCATTCCAGGAAAATTTATATTTTTTATTTCTTTGAGTGTTCTTATTATTTCTTTACCTGGATTGACTTCGGAACTTATTCTAGTATTCTCTTGATCTTCATCTTGATCATTTTTGTTATTTTTTTCCATCTCGATGTCTCTATTTGACAGCTTTTCAAAGAATTCCTTCTGCTTTCTAATTTTATTTTGTTACTTATCTCACAGGTTTTACCTCTGGGTTTTTTGCCATGAACTTTTCATGTGTATAGCCATGAAATAATTATGAGTTTTAATTGACTTGTAAATATTCTTTGATGGTATTAATTTACATATTTACTATGGCTATCTGTTTTAATTAATATTGAGCAAAGACATTGTTTTCGTTAGCTCAGAAAATGCAAAGGATACAATTATAAATAATATATATACAAATAATAAACTTCTTATTCTGTGTGATTAATCATGCAATGGCTATGACTATGAAATGACTATCTTATTGTAGCTATGGTATGTACATTACATGGTTTTTATTATAAAAGAGAAATAAGTATAAAGTGGAAATACAAAGGGTCATTCAATAATTAAAGAGACAGATTGATGTAGTAGTAAAACCGTTAATAAGCATTTGGTAAATTTTGGGCTGTATGTTGGCATTACTGGAATCAGCTGAAAATTGTGATATTAAAATTGTTTTGTATATAACCACAAAACTGCATTTAATAATAGAATCTCTGATTTAAAATTAATTGAGAAATATCCAATAAATACATGTTTTGGTCGTTGAAGGTGTAAAACCAACAAAGATCTTTTTTTTTAATGATATTACAGTATGGTGAAAGCTGTATAAACCATGGAAATTTTTATAAGTAGAACAGTTCAAAAACATTTGAAACTCAGTGACTGTTGAGCAACATATCAGTCAGCCGTTTGAAGTGTCAATCGTTACACTTGAAACTCAAATTGATAATATTAATTGTGAAGATTGCAAATGGTAGTAGAAGAAACAGTTGCATTGAGTCTTGATGCAGTTCATAATGTTATTAGTAAAGCTTAAGAAACCATTGCAAGGTGGGTCCTAAAAAGTTTAAACTCAAGAACACTAGGAAACAAGACTTAAAGTCCGTAAAGTTTTGAAAAAGTGGAAACAAAAAGACCTATGAAAAGAATGGTGATCCTTGTGTAAACAAGATTTTAATTTATAAGGCTTAAAATTTTAAACAAGCATTAGTAGGAAAAGTCATTTTTACTGTCTTGAAATGCTTGAGGTATTGTAATTTGTGATAATTTGGAAGAACAGGGTACAATAAACAGTAACAACTACTGAGACATATCTATTAAAAACATTAGGTTAGCAATGATAGAAAAATACTGTGGGTACCATATAAAAGTTTTGTTTTTCCTTCCTGACAGTCCCGTTTTGGGAAAGGAGCTCAAACAACAAGATAAAGTCCTCTTTGAGTCTGTAGAGAAACTCATTAATTGTTAGGACAGGTGTAATTATAGTGGTGGACGTTTTGTTGACAAAATTCATAGTTTTAAAAAAGTATACAGTTTTTGTCCTATATCAATTTGTCTCTTTAATTATTGAATATCATTTAATTATTTAATCATATCTAGAAAAAAATATAAATTGGCTTTCCTATAATTAGAAGTAATAAAAAAATTTATTTCAGAAATATGTTATAAATAGTTTTATTTTTTTAGACAAAAAAAGGATAATGACTCCCAGTCTCCATTGTACCATTTGGCAGCTAAACATGCAAGTGCTGAAAGTAAGGATTCAAAATCTAGAATTAAGTTTTTCATTTGAAATTGTATTTACGTTCTATGTTAACTTTGATAATTTAATTTTTTTTGTTTTAAAATGCAAATCATGTGTGAGACTAATCAGTAGAAAAAGGTTAAGCATAAAGTAGCCACTGAGTGTATAGATGATGTTCTGAAGACTGTCGAAGTAGAAATAAAACTCAAGTACGTAATTATTACCATATGGCCTTATACATAAAGCTGGCTTTTAGGTTGTTATTTTGATGGTATTTATTTAAATTTTAAGTGAAGGAATATTTGTGCAGAGGAGTAAATATTCCTTTCCAGTTTCACCGGCAGTGTGAGAGATAAATATCTTTTTTTCAGTAAATGTAGTTTGTTGGTGACACTACATTCTTGATTTAAATAATTTAAAATTGAATCATTATTTAAATCTATATAACCTGTTGTTTTATTTATTGTGCTTTGATATTACATTTTTATGTCTATATAATATATTTTCATTTCAAATAATAACTTCAAGGAAATAATATCAATTGATTATTTTAAACATAATTTAAGATGAAAAGGGGCCAATCAACTCAACTATACATATGCATATATATATATATATATATATATATATATATATATATATATATATATATATTCTTGATATTTAACATTATCCATTGTTTTTCCGTTGCACTGACTTTATGAAGTTATTACTCAAAAAAAAAAGTTATTACTACTATAGTTATTACTACTGAAAAATTACTCAAAAATAGTAATATATTAACTTCATATATATATATATATATATATATATATATATATATATATATTAAATATGGTGATATGTTTTCTTGTAATATAGTTAATAAATTAAAAATATTTCAAAAACAAGAATACTTTTAATGAATATATTTATTCAAAACTTTTCGCCGATAAAATAGTACCAGCATCTTCAGGAAAATAATTTTCTAATAAAATATTTTTACAAAATTATAAAAATTTTGTAGAATTTTGTAAAAATATTTTATTAGATAATTATTTTCCTGAAGATGCTGGTACTATTTTATCGGCAAAAAGCTTTGAATAAATATATTCATTAAAAGTATTCTTGTTTTTGAAATATTTTTAATTTATTATATATATATAGTGTAGCAAGCTAATGGAGTGTCATTTAATTCCCGTCTAAGTAGGTAATAAAGAGTAACATAAATCTTTAGGTAAGAAATACGTATGTAATTTGAACAGAAGGATGTTAAAAAATTCATTATATAAACATTGTAAAGATGTTTGGAGTCTCTAGTTTAGAACATGAGGTAGGGGGTACATTTTTAAATTATAGTGTGGCAGATTGAGTAGACAGCTAGCAATTGGTAACCTTATTTTGGTTATTTACAATCACACTCTGAAAATTTGACTACATTGGTCATTATATTACAAGATAATAATTTATTATTGTTAAATTGTTTTTATACTATTTATACAAACATGCCATTTATATAAACTTTGTAAATTTAATTAAAAAGTTTTAATGTTACAATGAAAATTTTTATAATAATTGTAATTTTCAACAGGCACTAATCCCTTAGCACCTCCTCCTGACATGAAGAGCAGTGTGAAGTTGATTGATGACATGTTTCAACTCTCAGACAGCTGTTTGGAGTTTCTAACAGATCAAATGGACTTTCTCGTAGTTGGCTGTATAGGGTTGCAATCTGTGGCAAAATCAACATTAATGTGTCATTTAGCTGGAGGAATACAGAAGTAATTTTCTTCATTTTGCAATAAACATACAGTCCTACTATTTACTATATGTAAATAGTAGTAGGCCTATATATCATGTACTACTTTTTGTACTAAAATTTTAAACTTTTTTCATTTATTATTTTTAAGAAGACCTTATTTACATAAAAAAAATGGCATATTAACGTGTTTTATATTATCATCTATGCATTTATAATAATGGTTAATAATTAAAACTTCTTTTTTTAGATTTGAAAAATATTTTTATACAAAGGTGAAATAAATCCAATTGCAGTGCAAGTTTTGAATAAATAATTATATTTTAATTTTTTTTTAAATACTGTTTTATGTTATATTATTTTATAAGGTACTGATCTACACATATATAAAATTCTAAACAAAAAAATATAGGAATGTCATTTTCAATTATTTGAATAACTAATATTTTCTAAAATTGGTTCTTGTAATCATCTTCATTTCACTGATTATCATAAGTAATTATTTTGAAAAACTGTATGAAAACTATGAACATATTTGCTGACATGTTTCGATACAGTCATTTCATTAACGAAGCTAATCTGCTACTCTGAAGCAGCAACAGGTTAGGATCATCAATGCAACAGCAAGTAGGTTTATAGTTTTCACTTAATTCTTCAAATAATTGCTCATGATATTTCCTTTTCGTAGTTTTTCTTTTCCTAACTTCACTCTTCGAGCTTTTCTAGACAATTAGATAAATTATGAGAGCCATTCAGTAATTAAAGAGACAAATGGATGTACAAAAAAAAACTATGCATTTTTACAATCTACTTAATTCTTCCTACGGTGATGTGAATAATCCGATGTCCATGATAAGCCGCTGCTGAAAGTGCCCACAAAGATGTGTCCTTAAGAATCTTTGCCATGCTAAATCCCACAATGACCCTCAACACGTCTGTGTCCACACTTGTGTAATCAGTAGGATATGGTGTAAAGTCTCCTGTTTACTCTAGCAACCTTTACATAATAGAGAGTCAGCAAGGTTTAACCTGTAAAAATATGTCCCATTATGGTACGAGTTGCAAATGTTGCCCCTGCACCAGGGATATAACGATACCAAGACTTTTCCACAAAGCTCAGCTGTAAAGTAAAGAGATGGTTCCCTGTGCTCTCATTGCTCCTGCTTTTGTTTCAATTATTTTTAAATGGTTCTCGTGTATTTTTCTTCACTTTAGACATGGATACCTTTACGGTTAAAACAGGTCTCATTTCCGCTTCTTTCTTAGCTATACTGTCAGCCGTTTCATTACCAACCACACTACAGTGCACAAGTACCCAATGTATGGTAACGACTTTTCCTTCCAGCTGCAGCTAATCTAATGTTTCCAAAATGGAATACAGCGGAAAGGCATATTCACTGAGATATGATCTTTGAAGGGCCTCAATAGCCGCCTTGGAGTTAGTTTATCACTGTACATTTTTTTGCTCTTACTAAGATTTAAAACTATAGTCAACCAAAACCTTTTTTTGTCCGGAAATGTATTCTAATAGGAAACGAGTGCATGTAGTATCAGTGCAATATTCTTAACCGCTTTTTACGTATAAAGCAACGGAAACAAGTATTTATTGAGGTGGAATGTGTGCAAGTGAATTTCATGTAGTTCAGTTGGTTTAAATAAGTCAAAATTGTATCTTCTCTTTTATCACTTTTAGTGTTTTTATCCCTGCCTATAATTACTTTGCACAGAAAGGTTCAATTTCATTAGAAAGCATGATTTCATTTTACTGCAAGATGATAAAATATTTGATTTTCATACTAATAAATGGCCATAATAATTTATTAATTTCTTATTATGTTCCAGCACATCATTTAAGACACAAACTATAGAGCAGCAAGAAATTGGCATTAACTGTACTGTAGGCATAGATATGGTTGTAACATCAAATAGGGTTATTCTATTAGATTCACAACCGATATTGTCTGCTGCAGTCATGGATAAACTTGTCCAACAAGAAAACAAAAAGATTCCTCAGCCGTGCAGTGTTGAATTCTCGTCCATAGAGAATGCTATGGAAGTACAGTCTTTACAGATTGCAGCCTTTCTTCTTTCAGTGTGCCATGTGGTGTTGTTAGTACAGGATTGGTTCTTCGACCCTAATATAGTAAGGTAAATAGAAAATATTTCCAAAACTATGTCTATGAAGTAAAAGGGAGTTATTATAAATAGAAATTGATATGAATTATCAGGGTGTCTAGTGACAGGGAAAACCGGGAAAACCTGGAAAAGTCAGGGAATTTTAAGATTCTGGAAAATTCAGGGAAAAGTCAGGGAAAATTTTAAAAAATCGGGAAAATATTTATTTTGATTAGAAACAAAACTAGTGGCCATTGCTCTCGAATATTTGGTATTGTAAGCCAGGGGTTTAGGGGCAGGGCAGTCAGGAAATAACACTTCTTTATTTAGATGCCCATTATTTATTTGATAAGCCCAATGCTATGACTTCAGGACTTATGTCAATAAATATTAAACGTGTCGAGTTGGTACAGCTGGGAGGTTTTAGCCTGGACCGTGGCCTTGGGGTGCGCAGTGGTTCTGTTATCATATGGACAGGTGGGGATAACAGATAACTCAGTCTGTTTCTGACCACACAGAACGCTGTGTAAACATTCGTAGCCAGCTATTTGTCTAGACTCGTGATAGTATGTGTTTTATTTGACGGTGATTATTTGTACACTGTTTATTTCAACATGGAAGGTTCCAGTTTTCATTGCCGTAGCGGGCAAGCGCGTCATGCAGATGTCGTCATTACCTCCCCTCCTTCCTTAGGATAAATATAAACTAAAAGATAAAGTGACTGAAGCAGAGATTATATGGTGCGTGAATTTAGTAATACAACACTTCTTTACGCAATGCAGAAGGTAGTGTGTGCCTCTTTCTAAGGATGTTCCCTGATAGCACCATTGCACAGAACATGAGATTGGGGAAAGATAAAATTTCCTATAGTGTTGTATTCGGTTTATCAAATTATATTAAAGACCTGTTACTGACATCATTAAATTCAAATTCTAACTATGTAATTGGCTTTGATGAAAGTTTAAACAAAATATCACAAAGAGCCCAAATGGATTTGAGTGTTAGGTATTGGGATGCAGAGACGGATGAAGTGAAAGCTCGATATTTTGGTTCTGTGTTCCTTACAGACACAAAAGCAAAAGAGTTACTCAATTCGTTCTTCAAAGTCTGGATTTATCCAAGATCCTTCAGATATCACTGGATGGGCCCAATGTAAACTGGGCTTTCTATAGACATCTAAATGAGGAAAAGTCAGGGAAAACTCAGGGAATTTCTTCAAGCTATTTTACTAGACACCCTGATTATCTTTCCCAATCTTCTAATTTCTCATATTGTATAATTATTATCTTGTATTGCCATTAGGGAAGATGCTATTTTTTACAAAACTTATAAATTGCAAAATAATTCTACTAAACAAGTAGTTTAAGGAAAGTCGGTTGTTTTAATCATCTTGATTTCACTGATTAAATCATAAGTAATTATTTGAAGAACTAAGTGAAAACCAAAAACGTTTACTTGCTGGTGTGTTTTGAAACCGTTGTTTAATTAGCGAAGCCTAACATGGTACTGGCAGCAATCACTCAAGGTTGCAAGCGTATAATTTATGGGTGTGGGATAGAGATTTATGCACTATCTAATGGAAGAGGGTAAGGATGCACTAAACAATGGTCAAGGTTTAAATTGCTCAACCCATCTTCCTTATAGTGATGAATACTTTGTCGATTTTATAGCTCCTCTAGAGTTCTGTTACCATAGAGAACATGTTATGATAAATTTGTGAGTGTGGGCAATACGTAAAGATATACAGATTGTTAATTGTTCAATCTAACAATCATTATTGGTTTGATCAAGATTGTGTTCACTGGAAAAAGATTACCTTTAGAGCAATACTCCATGATGACCATGTTTCTTAGTAATAAGGAAATTATTGAGTAGAGAGAGAGAGAGAGAGAGAGAGAGAGAGAGCTATTGAAGCAGAATTGTACAAAATTATTATTAAATCAAATAACTTTTAAAATTCATTTGTCATGTTATTGCAATGGATAAAACAAAAACAAAAAAATAATAATAATCAAAGTTGGAGTAGAGAAGTAGATGAAATTTGTATCTTTCCTACTTAGACAGAAATCAGTCAAATCCAAATGATGCCGCAAATCAATATATACATTTTAATTTTGAATTATAGTTTTTTAAGATGCCAGAGAAAAGTCTATAAAGGTAGTTTAAAATAAAAATCTGAAATTTTGATTTTACAATGTGTTATGCTGCACTAATTTTATTTTGTTTTTACCACACCACAAGAACACTTAATCCGTAGTCAATTTAAAATGATTTATATAGTAAAAATATGTATTTATATAGATAAACTTGCAGGTTTCTGCAGACAGCAGAGATGCTGAAACCTCCTACCCCTACAACAAGCCAGGATGAGGAATTAGTCGAGTACTTTCCTCATGTCGTGTTTATTCACACATATGCTCATTCAACAGATTTCTCTAAAGCAAGGGTGAAACTAATGCAGGTAAGCCAGTTTAGTAACTAAATCAAAATATTGTAATTTTTTAACTCATTAAAATAATAAAATTCAACGTAACTCTGCAAACAACATAACTTAATACAACATAACTTAACTAAACAAAGTAAACTGCATAAATCCAACATAAGCTTCATTTATTTCCTGTTGCTTCTATATAGTTGTCCATCTTTAACAACATCTGTCTCCACCCAGGTCAGTATCAGCACCATAAGTTAGGCATGCACATCTATACATTATCATCCAATCACCTTGTTTGACTTGCATTTTGTACTTGAGTCACATGCGACCACAGACGGATGACTTTTATCTTGCCTCAACATTGTCATGTGATCAGCACAGTTCCTGTACTTCCATATTTGGTTTTACAGGTTTAATCTTTTACAGAATCACTTATTTAAATCTTAGAACTCATAATTGTTTTCACTTCAGCATGCAGAGTTGCACGTTAAAACTGCCCTTATGTTACAGTTTTTTATTTTCTCATTTCAGCCGTACAAGAAATTGATTTCTTTTTTAAATATCTGTACAAAGAAAAACACATGTTATATATATTCTAAAGGGGATAATTCTGTCACATTCCAGAATTAGTATATTGATTTTGAGTACCATTAAAATCCAAATCTATCCAGACTCACAACTTGAAACAGTTTATCAATCATTGTAGTTTCATCAATATATCTTAACAGTTTTATTTTTTCATTAGATCAATTTAGTGATTTGGATTTCTGAACTTCTCTCCCTTCCCAGATTAAATACAAGGGCTACTAGTGCATTATTATTTCAGAATTCATTTCTCTGGCATGAATACTCCAGAGAACTACAACCAAATATTATATATTCTAATAATGTTTTTCGTGGATAAAAGGCTTTTTATATTAAAAAAAAATATATCACCACAGTTGCTCCAATTTCTTATGGTAAATAATTGTTTACTCAATAACCTCAAGCCGTACAACCTAACAATTGCAAGTTTTAAAGGTTTAACTCTGTTAAGTACTAAAATACAATTGGTAATATTAGAATTGAAATATTGACTATAATCCCCAATACCTCAAAAATTAATCAAAAATAACTAATACAAAAGTTCCATTAAACTGTTATCTATGTTTCTATGACCATTTTGTCATCAACAGAGTCCTATTACAATAGAAGTACAGTCTAGAAAGCTTATTACAATGAAATAACAAACTTCACTAACCTCAAATCAATATTTTTATTCTGTTAAGCACTACATAAGAGGATAAGCATGAGGTAGCATTACAGAATATGTTGGAGTACAATGAGTTATTTCCTCTCCCATCATGGACATAAAACAACAGCTACCCGCTCTTTTGAAGTTTCCCCCCCCCCAACACAGGTTTCATTTTTAAAATACATCGTTTTTCTGGATAAAGCACGGAAAAAACAGTCCTGATTCATCGGCATTTGGTAGTTCCTGGCAATTTGTTTTCCCATTCACTCACTGCATTTCTACATACTGAAGCACTTTCACCCTAAATTGTTTTAAAAGAAATCATATATCGTGTACGGAATTTTTCGAACCATCCATTAGATCCCTTGAAATCGTCTATCCCAAGTTGACTCGTACCTTCTAAGGCCTTTGTTTCCATCATGGGCCCAAAAGTTGGAATTTTTTGAGCTCTAACCTTTTGAAACCAATAAAAACTACCTTATATACTGTCGTACCCCAACCCATTTTCAGTAAAGTTTCTTCGCACACTTTGGTTTCTGTTTTCACTGAATTGCTTTAAAATCATATCTTTGTTCTGATTGTGTACATAGTTATTTCAGCTACATTTTGCAGTGCATTTGTCCGTATATCAGAGGTGCAAAAAACAAAAAGGCACCATTTGCTGTCCATTGTCCGTCTAATGGAGTGTCCGTTCAAAGAAGGAAAAAATCCTATGTACGTATTATTAAATTATTCGGTTCCCAGAAAAATGTCTGTTCAAGAGGAGTGTCCGTACGTCCAGGAAGGTTTCACTGTATATACAGGGTGACACAGAAAAACGGGAATTTTTTAAAAAATTCTAAAAATATAAGAGTGATGGAAGAAAATGGTTTTATTTATATTACATGAAATATCAAAACTTGCCATTTATGAAACACTGATGGAATTTATGATTTTTTAAAAACAACATCCTTTAGGTGGCGTCCTCCTCTACGAATGCATTCTTGAAATCTGCGGTGGAGATTCCTCATTGACCGCTGCAACATCTCAACTGGAATACTGTGAATTTTATCCCGAATTCTCTGTTTTAACTCATTTACAGTTCTTGGTCGAGTTGTGAACACTTTAGTTTTGAGATAGCCCGACAAAAAGAAATCGCACACGGTCAAATCTGGCGATTTAGGGGTCAGAAAACGATACCGAATCTTGAGATGACACAGTTACCAAACAATTCTCGCACAGCCTCCATTGATCGCCGTGCAGTGTGTGATGTCGCACCATCCTGTTGAAACCAGGATTCTTGAACGTCTGGAAAATTGTTCAATTCAGGTGTAACAAAACGTTGTAACATTTCCACGTATCAATCAGCATTAACAGTCACTGCAATGTCACCCCCCGTTCATCCTCAAAAAAATAAGGTCCGATGATCTCATGTAATGAAACAGCACACCATACTGTAACCTTATTTGCGTGTAAAGGGCGCTTATGAAGTTCATTAGGATTTGTGTCTGCCCAGTATCTGTAGTTCTGCTTGTTGAGATGAAAGTGGGCCTCATCTGACATCCACAACTTGCTTAGAAATTCATCGTCATTGTTTATATGTGTTGGCAGAATTGCAATCGCGTCTGGTAATCATTTTCTTTCAACTCTTGCACTATCTGCAGCTTGTAGGGGTGAAATTTTAATTCTAAATGAAGAATTCTGCAAACACTCTCACGGGACATTTCAACCGCAGCTGCTTGCTTACGAATCGAACGGCGTGGACTCTTCAATACAGATCGGCGTACAACATCAATGTTCTGTGCAGTACGAGCACTTCTTGGCCGTCCCGTTGGTTTATTCTTTAAAGCTGATCCACTCTCTTCAAAATTATTAAACCAACTTCTAATGACATGTTTTGACGGAACAGAATCATGCCGTCCTAAGTTGTAAAAACGTCGGAACTCAATCTGGGCAGCTTTCAAACTATCACCGTTTTTATAAAACATTTTTATAGCTAACGGACGCTGTTGCCCGTTCCACTGGTCCATGGCTACTGTAATGGCGGCTTGTTTACTTGTACACTGTCGCTGTCCCACAGTGCTGCCACCTGCTCACGGCTGCCACGACGCGTTACAAAAATTCCCGTTTTTATGGGTCACCCTGTATATATATATATATATTCTTGATATTTTACGTTATCCATTGTTTTTCCGTTGCACTGACTTTATGAAGTTAATATATTACTATTGTAAGTAATTTTATCCACCATTAAGTGCAATGATTTTACCTTGTGTGATGAGGTACTTTTCGGTCACTTGACCATTGGTCGAATCATTGATATTTTTCTGGTGTAGATGTTCGGTCCGTGATCTTGGTATTTGTTGACATTACACGCATATTCTCTTAATCTGTGTGTATGATGTTTTTATATAGTATGTCTTCTGTATATGTGGTCTGTAGGTTCATTAAATTGTTGTGTGTTTTTATAAACGTGGTATTTTTCTAGTGAGTTTAATTCTATTGGGTTATTATTTATTTAAAGTATGGTTAGGTTATTTTCGTAGTTTGTTATTTCATGTTTATGTGATATTAGGTGTGCTGCTTTATCACGAGTGATTCGACAATGGTCAAATGACCGAAAGGTGCCCCATCACACAAGGCAAAATTATTGCACTTAGTGGTGGATAAAAGTAATTACAATAGTAATATATCAACTTCATATATATATATATATATATATATATATATATATATATATATATATATTTCTTTTTTTATATTTATATTATGAATGAATTCTTTAAAATGTTTTCTTTAATAATAATTTCAATCAAGGTAGGTTAGTAACTTTTCTAATTTATTTTAAGATAAATAAATTTTCTAGAGCTTTCTTTTTTTTATAACAAGTTTAATGTATCATTTAAAACACTTTCTTAACAATTGTAAGTTCTATTAATAAATTACAAATTTTTTTTCTTTTTTAAAGTTTTACAAATTTACTATTAGTTTCCTCTATTATTATAAGTCTTATTATTCTAAATTGTATTTCTCTTTTGGGCAGCAACAGTTTTTATTTAATTTAGCCTAAATTTATTTTAATTTTGGTTTAGCACAAGCTCCCTTAATCTCGGGTTATCTGGTGGGTTTTAAATTTTAAATACTGAAGTCTTATTTGGCACTCTAAAGTACAAGAACAAAAAAAATCTAATCTATAAATGTTATAAACTATGTTACAAATTAATTTATTTCTAAGTAAAATTGTTCTTTAATATTCTCTCCAAATGTTTTCTTTTATAGTTTAATTTTATAATAAATTCACTGGTTTCTTTTTTTTTTATAAATGTCTGATTGCAAAATTTCAAAATGTAGTAATGGATCTAGCCTAGATACTTAAGTGTTTTAGATTGCAGATTCCACTTTTCAGCCTTTTATCAAAATATTTAATATCTTTTTAAATAAATAGTTTTAATATATTTTCTTGAAAGTATCTTGTAGTGTTAATTTAATTCGAGACTAACACTCCCGCACTAAGTTTAAATTCTTCAAATTTTATTGGCCAATTCTGAAACACGTCTGTCTTGCTTGAGTAGGTGTGTAGAACTGAAGCCACGCTAGCTAAGCATTTCAAAATGGCTAAAACAAACTATTTCCCTTTTTTAATTGTTGTTACTGGCTTTACGGATGCTGTATTCACTGCCTTTTGTACATTTCATGTTCTTAATAACTAGATTTTACTTTCTTTGCAGGTAACTGCATTTAAATATTATATCTCCCGATGAAGTTTAAATTATCAGCTTTCTGTTCATAATGGGCGCGCATCTTACTTAATACGCCAACCCGTTTTGGTCAACTTGTGTGCAATCTTAAAATGGTTTCACTTTTCTTAACACTTAAAGGCTTTTACTTTTATTTACATTGTTTTAGTGTTCTTTTTAAACTGTTACACATTAAATTGTTTCTATTATATTGTTTGTTTTACAGTGGTTATTGTTCTAAACTTGTGATTAAATATTACGATTTTGCCAATTTAGGTTATGTTTACATTTTTCTCTTTTTTCATAATTGGTTATTTTATGGTTTGAATTTACTTACATATTTATATTATATTATACATAGTGCCTTTCTTACTTGCTATTCCAAAATGTTACAATATATATATACATATACATGGTGTATATATAACTTGGTGTATGTAAAATCAATCCTGAATCTTCTAACCCTATTGGTAGGACATGGCTCATGAGAGGTAGACCACCACAACGGCTGGCCAGGATTTGGATGCCATACTGGTAATATAAATTAGAGTTATTTATTTCCTGGTGAAGATTATTAAATATGTCAGAAATTTGTTGTGTTTATCAGAGTTGAAAAAAAAATTTTGTTTGATGATTCAATAAACATTTAGAAAAATGTTCAAAAAATGCCTTTTGTGGTGTTTGATTATGGTCTTGATATTCTCAGCGCATAACAAATAGTTTGATGAAAGAAATAGTATGCTACACAAAGAAGTAAAGTTTGATGAAAAAAATAGTATGCTACATAAAGAAGTAAAGTTTGATGAAAAAAATAGTATGCTACATAAAGAAGTAAACATTACTATATACAATTTCAAGTACTGTTGATAGACGCTGTCAAAGGATTCAATGACTTACACTATAAATTCTTCTCTGGATAGAATTAATTTCTGAATAAAACTATTCTAACTAATAACCTTTTTGTAGGATGTTTACAGTCAGATGTTTGCACGATCACGGCTTCAAATTCAAAGTGGGCTGGGAATAGCTAATGGTAGTGTCTTGGAGTCCTTGAATCCGACAGTTATGGATCAGGAGCCTTTAAATTTATTTCTCTTGCCAGATTTCAATGAAGAGGGTGAGTTTTAAATTAATATTGCATAGTAAGGATTTTTTTAAGTAATGGTTCAACTGTCACTATTATTCTTACTTGCCATTTTTGTCTTCAACTGTGGTTCGAGATGGAGACAATCTGTGTTTTATTGGTAATGTAAAATGAGTGTCACTAACTACTTTATTTTTAAAAAAAGTGTGGCAGTCATGGGGCTGACTGACAGAAGCAGAAACTTTACTGAATAATGTAGTTAAACCCTCACGGGTTTACGGACTAGGCCAGTTACAATTTATTTGTAGTTGGTATAAAGTATAGTCCAGCTAGTATTGAATGTTGTCACTGTTCGATTGATTTGTTTGCTTCAAAAGAGTTTATTTTCTGATATTTTAGGCACAAGACTAGACATCTGTGCTTTATAAGGGATATTTATCGACTCTTGATACTTACAGATTAAATAAATACAGATAATAAGGCCCATTGATCATCTGTCAGACATCTAAACATAATAAATCGCTTCTGCTGTTTCTATGTCAACTAGAGCAAGAAGCTCAGTATAAATTTTACTCGTTGATCAGTAGTGTAAATATTTTTATAATTAGTGTCTTCTTCTGTACATAAAAAATAAACAACAGTAGTGGGATCCTAGAATCTAAATCAAACTTCAATCCCTAAGTAACTTTTAATTTGTTTTTTATTAATTATGATTACACATAATTAACAAATAAAAACTAAGATAAAAAATAACGAATAAAAAAATTGCACTCATATAAAAATTATAATATTTAGTGCTTTATAAGTCAGAATATTTTTTTAGTAAAATACAACTTAATTGACATGAGGAATCAATTGATACACATTAATGTCCATGGCGTGCATGTAATGAGATTTACTTAAACTATTTTTCAAAAAATGGAATAAAATATTCCTTTTTATTAATATATTTAATTCCTTTTGTTTTGTTAACTGATTAATAATTACAGTAACTGATTAATAAATCGGTAAATTTTTACAAAATTAAAGTTTGGATAGTCGTAAACTAATGTAAAAGTGATTAAGTTTCACCCAAGGTAATGAACTACAAAATTCAAGTTATTAATAAATATTCAATAATAACATTAAAACTGAATGTAAAATATAAACAAGATCATAACCTAAGCGTTATAAAAATAGCTGTTGTATAATATCTTGTGTCATCACTTAATCTAATTAAATCTGATGTGTGTGAGTACTAAACTCTGGAGTTCCATTAGTCATATTTAAGAAATGTTGCGTAATAAATTATATGGATGGACATAAGGTGATAATTTATGAGAAAGCGGATCTGAGTTGTACGATGTGGAAAAAGACTATTGCGATAGCGGCGAATGTGAACATGTTGCAGAATAGAACTCTTTGATGCCTAAATTTTGTATATTCAAATTTTTTGTAATAAATCAGTTTATTTTCACTTACAACTTTTTTTTAAAAAAATGTTTTAACTTGCCTATAGTAGCACTTACTTTTTTTGTTTTTTTTTTGTTGAGGACGGCCTAAGTGCTACTATAGGCAAGTTAAAACATTTAAAAAAAAAAAAAAGTTGTAAGTGATTACTAGTAGCTCACGCGAAGATGGAATCAACAAATGTCAGTTTATTTTGTTTCACAATAATTTGTTTACTATTTGAGCTAGTTAACACGTTCATTGCCAAGCTGGAAATTGGAATTTTGTGTGGTGGCCGCTATAATAATTCACTTAGAATTTAGATAGCAACGGCCACGCGAAGACCTGACATCACGTGATATCGCGTGATTGGCAATGAATGTGTTGAATACATTTTTTTATGAAGTTATTGAACTATTACACAGTGGTTTTTATTAACCTTATTATTTTAGTTACTTAAACATTACTCAGGGATTTTTCTAACAGGAAATATTGAGCGCCAATATTTTTTTATAAATGGCCTATGCAAAATTTCATGACTATCTTATATTTGAGGTGGTGTTTCATAAGTGCCACCATACGAATTAAATTAAAGAATTACATTACATTATAATACAGTAGTTAAAAAAAATGTAATTTTCATCCATTGAACAATTTTGTTCCCCAAATAAACCTATGGCATATGGCAAAATTTCATCATATGAACTCTCTTCTAGAATGGTTTGGTTATGTATAGGAACTCCTAAATAATATTTAAACATTAAGTAATTTTTAAAGAAGGGTTACATTTTGTTCTTGTATGTAATATAACTTCACATATATTCTAATCGTTTATTTCACAAATATGAATACAGATATGTTAAATTGATTTTTTGAACATTTTCAGAGGTTAAAGGTTATTTCAAAGGTCATCCTGGGTATGAAGAACTGCTAAAAAAATTAGGCCAACAAATCCTTGGTGTTCCTATAAATCCATTGACACACACATCATTGACAGAAAAGAATTGGTAAGTAATATTATTTCATTCCATCTTCACTTGTTGTGTTACACTTGCCTATAGTATCACATACTTTTTTGTTTATAGCAGACAACTGCCTCGGGAGATGTGTCCCATTGTCAACTCAGACTGTAACTGACTCAGTTTATGAAAAGAAATACTCAGTCACGAGTTGACAATGGGACACATCTCCTGAAACAGCAGTCCTCAATTATCAAAAAATAAGTACAGTAAACTCCCGATTATCCGTGGGCGGTTTAACCGGTTTGCGGATTATCCGGGGTCTGCCATTGTTTTACATATATCCAGTTTTTATTCCAATGAGATTCATGTGTTTAAATTTCCAAACGGTGAATTACGGAGTAAATATATATAAGGCTTAATAGAAGTTAAGATGAAGGGAATAGATATGTAAATATGTACGTACTAATTTTTACATTAGTTTTGGTTGGTAAAGATTATTTAGATTTTTTGGACTAGGAGACTGACAGACTTACCTTGGTAAGAGTCACTCTGTAGTCTTGAAATAGAAACACATAAAAGCACTTAAACAATGATATATTTCAACCACACAGTGGCCACAGACATGATGTTAAAATTATGAATATGGATAGACCAACAGCTCAACATGCTGCGAGTCACAACATCACAACTTTTGATGACTGCTATACCACAAAAATAATTAAATCACTCCCCCCTGATTGCAATCCCTCAGAACTGAGAAGGTGGGAACTATCATACCAGTGGTATACCAAGTCCAGAGAATCCCCTAACCTCAACATCAGATAAATCCATTCATTTTTTTTTTCCAAATAGCCTTATCTCTTTCTCCCTGACAGACTTATATAAACTATAATCACTCATATGTTCATGGAAACAATTTATATATCTTTAATCTGTGCATCTGTGACATCTGATTTCTACTCTACACAATCTGTGATTACAATTATTTTATTTCATTCTCTCATATTTCTTTTTGTGTTTTCTCTTCGATTGACAAAGACCACTGTGTGGTTGAAATATATCATTGTTTAAGTGCTTTTATGTGTTTCTATTTCAAGACTACAGAGTGGACTCTTACCAAGGTAAGTCTGTCAGTCTCCTAGTCCAAAAAGTCTAATTTTTACATTGAAAGGGAAGCATCCCGACGCGGGCCAGCAAAATAAAAGGGCGAGCAGACTACTGAATATATATGAGACAATGACAAAATGCTTGGACGCCCGAAAACCTAATGCGTATCATAAGATTGTAAACAAATGTCAGCTAATCTCGGCTATAAATAGTCTAGGACGTGACATATGCATTATCCATGTCTGTCATATACATTATCGATCTTTATGGCTTTGTGACACAAGTAAACACTGTGCGACAAAATAGTTAGATCTCACATTAAAGCTAAATCAATGCTCACAAAAAAAAACCAAACGAAAGTGACAGATTTTTTTTGTATTATTTGTAAAGGAAATTAAATATGTACATACATACTTACTTTTGACATATACTTATGTACGTATTGTAAATAGTTAGACTTATAAATGTACATATTATAATACATCGACATTTTAAATTATTTTCTGTAGTCTATTTATTTTGTCCTCTGAAGATTATTTGTGAATTGCATTAACCGGGGTCATTATTTGTGTAACTTATGGTATAATAATCGATTATCGATCGTTTTGCGTATTATTTGTTCATAGTGGATTATCCGGGGAATTCGTTATCCGGCGGTGCCGGGCCACCCTATTCCACGGATAATCGGGAGTTTACTGTACTACTAAAAGCATATGTAAAATATGAACATATGTTCAAGTGTTTTAGTGAATTGGCCAGTATTCTTGTTTATTATTAAATTTAAACATTAAATAATCAAGATGTCAATATTTCAGTCATTGTTTAAAATCAGGATAAGTTTTATATTTATAAAACTATAATGCCCTGAGATTTTATTTTAGTTTCTATATTTTTTCTAAAAGAAATTTATTTCCTTTTAGATTTTTTTTCAAAATGATTAAATGTAAATAATTGCTACATTATTAGAACTAAAACTTATTTTTGAAGCTTGCCATTTTTAGGTTGTATAGCTTGTGGTTGTTAAATTAATATTTATTTATTGATATACTTGGCAAAAAAACGGAGTCTTTTCCATGACTCAGAGGATTCACAAAGTACAAAATGTGTTTGCTGAGAATCAAATACAGAACAAAATGTGACATCAATATCTAGTGCTTTTCCTAGGTAAATCAAAAACTAAGTGCCTATTTTCTGAGGTAAAAGTTCTTTGGTGTACATTTTTAGAAATTAAGTTTTTTCAGTGGATATACTGTTTATTTTTTTGTACGCTTTTAAAATTCTGTATATTTTTCAGGCTTCACTATTCATCTAAAATATGGGATGGAATAAAGAAAAGTACATTTTTCCATGAATATAGTAGGCTTTTACCATAACAAAGCCAGACTCCATATGAATTTTCCTACTGGAACTATTGAAATGGTTAGCTGTATCAGTTGCTACCAAGAAACTCGGTTTGTTTTGAGACTGATGAATCTTTGCAAAGAAATTAAACTTGAATTTATCTGCATTATAAATAGAATTTTAGCATAGTATTCGTGTGATCATTGTAATGATGGTATGCTGTCCTGGAAGGTCGCATATGTACACCAATTCCTGTTCTTAACATCAAAGTTATTTGATATTATTGATTAAATTGATACTTTAAAATGAGTGTGAGCAAGTATAGAGACATTGTGGATATAGTGCAACTCTGTCCACTTCGGTTTTTAGTGGACCAATTTGGAGATAGTAAAGAAGGCTTTGAAAAAATATTAACAATATTTCCACATCTCTCAACAGTGCTTCACTATTACAGATCCCCTGCCAAGTCCTAGTATATCTGATCCAAGCCAACTTAGTTTAAAAAAATCCCATTTACCAGTGCTTCTGAGTGTAGAATAAAATATATACAAACAGTTTGGGCACAATTTTACTGTTTTAGATATTTGTAGTTTATTTTGCGGTGATGATTTTTTTGACATAATTGTGCAGAAAGCCAATAATTATGCGCAGGAACAAATAAAAAACCTGACAAGTGATAATAACTGGACACCTCATAAAAGGGGTGACTAAAAAAATCTATTTGTCATTATACATAATGATGTTCCAAGTGAAATAACCTAAAATTTGTGTGGCTTACACTCTATCACACTTAAGTCCAATTCACATTGAAGTAAATGTAAATAATAGCTAGTGTAAATATTTGTTAATAATTAGTGTAATTTTCTGTACTTCCGAAGTGAACAATAATAGTGGAAGCCTAGAATCTAACAAACTTCAAACCATAACTTTAAATTTAGTACAAAATAATGAATAAAAAATTGCACCTGTATAAAATATAACTTCAAGTGTTTAGAAATTAACAGATTAATTTTTTTTTTAAAAACATATTCCCAATCTATTGAACAAAATGTAGTTAATCAATACTATTAAAATTTGTTTAATTCTGATCGTGGTAATTCTCCACTAGTATTGGGCATAGTTTTGGTGTCATCTATGGTTGTTTATTTCTTCATTACAATTTATTTATGTACTATTAATTAGCTTTAAACAAAGAGTCGAAGAGCGTAAACAGAACATCAACTCAACATTTTACAACCACATAAAAGATACAGGACACAAATACACTGACATTTACCATAACCTAGAAATCCTACACATCAACAAAAAAATGACCACATCTCAACACACTAGAACAATATGAAATTTACAGACACACAAAAACACTAAGTACAAACATATTAAATAAACAAACATAATACAAATCACACATACTCTTCGATACTATCGAAAACCTACCTTTAAAACCATCACCGCTTGACCCAACATCTCCAAGCAGAAGACACTGATGAAGATCGGCACATAGCGATCGAAAACGTTCTGTCTCAGTAAGTTTTAACAAATTTACTAAATTCAAAGTTGAACCCCACTGATGCTAAGAACCCCACTGGGAAATATAACAAAAACTGCAGGGGAAACTGTGGAAGAATTAATCAGAACACATTTCCCTTCCAGTACCCTGAGGAAAATTGGGGAAGCAGACACTGAACCAGTTGCCAAACTCTCCACAAGACGTGGTAAGAGGGAGGACTGGGAAGTGGCAAGGAGGATAGTAACTCCACAAAGGGTAAGATGGGCTATTGGCACATTTAAACCCTACAAATCTCCAGGTCCAGATGGGATCTATCCTGTGCTGCTGCAGCAGGGAATGGATTTGCTGGTACTGGTACTTACTAAATTATACAGGCTAAGCATTGCTTTAGGGCATGTGCCGGCAGCCTGGAAAGCTAGTAAGGTGGTCTTTATACCTAAGCCCACCGGTAACCAATTGGAAGGGAAAGGATACAGACCTATTACACTCATGTCCTTTGTTCTTAAGGGACTTGAAAAACTGGTTGATAGGCATATTAGGGGGGGTGCTTTGGCCATAAAACCACTGCATTGGAACCAGTATGCTTATCAACCGGGGAAATCCTGCGAGGGAGCTCTCCATCAAGTGGATTGAGCAAATGATCGCCAAGAAAGGTTGTGCCATAGGTGCCTTCCTCGACATTGAAGGGGCTTTCAATAACCCCTCAGTGGAGACAATGGTAAGTGGTGCAAGACGTCATGGAGTGGATGCAACCACTTGTGGTTGGATAAGTTCCATGTTAACAAACAGAAGCATTTCTGTAGAGGTGGCAGGGGAGGTCAGAAGGGCGGAGACAAGTCTGGGCTGTGCACAGGGGGGGGGGGGGTTCTCTCTCCTCTGTTGTGGTGCCTAGTGGTTGACAACTTTATTGAACTCCTGAATGAACAGGGGTACTTCTGTCTAGGATATGCGGACGACATAGTTGTTTTGATCCTGGGCAGATTCCCTGATACAGTCCTTGAGGTAATCAGAAATCCTCTACGACTGATTGAAGAGTGGTGTTAAAAGGAGAACCTTAGGGTAAATCCAAAAAAGATTGCTCTCATTAACTTCACCAGACAGCGAAAAGATCTGACGACCAGGATGCCCCGCTTGTTTGGTGAATACCTTGAGTTTGTGGGGGAGGTGAAGTACCTGGGAGTTACTCTGGACAGGAAACTCACCTGGAACCCACATCTTGAGAGGACAGTTAACAGGGCCAAAAGGGCACTGATGACTGTGAGAAGAATGGTGGGTAAGAAATGGGGACTGAAGCCATCAATGATGCACTGGATGTATCTGAGGGTGATAAGACCTATGATTACCTATGGAGCTCTGGTGTGGTGGACAAAGGCCAACCAGGCACAGACAAGAGCTAAACTGAGCTCTATCCAGAGATTGGCCTGTCTGTGCACACTGGGAGCGATGTCAACTACACCAGGTGCAGCAATGGAAGTAATGCTTAACCTCCCTCCCCTTGAGCTTGTCCTTAGGGGAGAGGCGAGGCTAGCGGCATGGAGATTGCGCAACTCGAGCAACTGGGCTAACCTCCCAGATGTCTCGGGACATATGAGTATCGAGTGCGTGGTCAAAGAACCCGTCTTGGAAATGGGCAGCGACCACATTACTCGAATGTTTGCACCTGACCAGGTACACCAAACTGTGATGGAATGGTCAGGGACATTAACATCGGGAGCTCAGATCTGGTACACAGATGGCTCCAAGATGGACTTCGGCACTGGAGCGGGGGTGTATTGTAAAAACCCAAGGGTAGAACTAGTTTTTTCCTTGGGGAGGCATACCTCTGTCTTTCAGGCCGAAGTATATGCTATAAATGCCTGTCTGGGAGAGATAGCGAGAAGGGAAACACATGGGACCCGAATTGCTATTTTCTCCGACAGTCAGGCAGCAATTAAGGCACTAAACGGACACGTGGTCACCTCGGCCATAGTCAGGGAGTGCCTAATTAACCTACAAGCTCTGGCAAGGCACAATCAAGTCATGATAGGTTGGGTGCCAGGGCATAGGGGAATACTTGGAAATGAAGTCGCAGATGCGCTGGCCAGGGAGGGGTCTTCGACTCCCCTGATTGGACCGGAGCCTGCGGTAGGTATTTCCAAATCCATGGTCAGGATGACAGTGCGAAGGTGGATGGCTGAAAGACACTGTGAGCACTGGATCAGGGCCGAAGGGATGAGACATAGCAAGCTAACCCTTAGGAAACCTTCCTTGGGGCTGCAGAAGAGTCTCATCTATCTGTCTAGGCAGGAATTAAGGATAGCCACAGGTCTACTCATGGGACACTGTGGGCTAAGGAAACATTTGCATAAAATGGGTATCTACAAGGATGAACCAGTGTGCAGATTATGCGGGCAGGAACTCGAGACTGCCACACACATTATTTACAGATGTGAAGTACTTGCTGAGAGGCGCTTCAACCTCTTTGGTGATGGAACGGCTTCGGTGGATGCTGAAGGTAAAACTCTAGTCAGGAGACTCCTAAACCTGGTAAGAGGGAAGGGGTTATTTGACTACATCAGGGAGGTAAGTACAATATACCTTAAGGTAGCAGTGCTTCGGGCAATTCAAACCCGCTCCCAAGTTAAAAAAAAAAAAAAAAAAATTCAAAGTTCGGATAGTCATAAACTATTGTTTAAGTGATTAATATTAATTAGCCTTATTATTAAGTGCATGCTTTTAGTTTTTATTACTAAATGCCTGCAAACAGAGAAACAGATGCACTTTTATTTACAGATCATGGATCTGTGCATATATTTACACAATCTGTAGTTTTGTTATATTAGTCTCAGATCTTGCTAGGTTGTACATAAATATTGGGATCATGGTTTTCTGCCATTCCTATTACTGTCTTATTAAACACTAACTCTTGTTAATGTTTCCTGGAGAGCCTCCATCACTCAGAGCTCTCTATGTACTCCAATGAGGAGTGTATAAAAGGTTCTGACTAATGGAGGTTCTTTGACCAGAGTAAATATAATAATCCTAGGAATGGCGGAAATCCATTCCACTCGAATCTTTAATTTGCTGCAAATGAAACTATTCAAGTGAAATGAATAAATAAAACAAATATATTTTACACAATTAAATAATACAATTAATATTAGGGTACAAATTTTTATTTTTGTTAAATATACATTTGCTGTTTTTAGATTGTAAGTAAGTTAATTTATACAATCTTGATTAAATAATGTACAAAAATATCTTTGGTATGTCAAAACAAAATGTGGTATCTAACCTACAATTCACATTTATTACTTTAAATATTATTTGATTAACACAAAAATAAATTATAAAATTAGTTACAGTACATGAATTCCTTCTAAGTAAAAAATGAGATCAACAAATTCATAATAAATACGTAACCAAATTATACAAAACGCTAATGTAACATAACCATCTATCTAAAAACTATATATTTAAGTATTAAAGTGTCAACACGAAACACCAATAAATAAGTCACAGGTCTACCACATTAAAGGAGCCTCATATAACAAACATTTAAGACAGGTTTCACACTAAGGTAGTAAAATATAAATGGTGGGAAATGAGTAATTTCAACAATGGACTGTATTTCAGAATAACGATGTATTGTTATTTCCTTAGAATAACAAGGTTTATGTAAAAAACAATTAATTATTCTTTATCCCTAAGAAGGTAAATATCAATTACCTAGTAACTACATAATGATTTGGAACTAAGTTGGTAGATCACCTGTAAGCATGCAACATTAATCATTCACTGAAATGTTTTTTAAACAGTTGCTTATACCCATGGCTTTAAAGTCTAAATCGTAAAGTTCACACATACATTTTAAAAAAATTAATGGATCTTACTGTTCAAGAAATTGTCTTATAATGGAAATTATCTTCAATGTCCATTTTTTAGCATCATAAAAGGATCTGGATCTATTACCTACTCATGGAACTCATCACTTTCAGTTCATCAATTCACAAAACAAAGAAATTTATTTTATTTCAAAATTTACTAATATTGGTATCACTTGGTAAAAAACCACTACTTACTGATATTTTTCTGCAGAAGCGTTTCGCACTAGGTCTGTGCATTTCTCAATGCTGTGAGTCACTGACACAACTTATTCAATTTTACTTATAAATACCAGCATAGTTTGTTTTTTAAAGTTATGCTTGGATATGTGTTGTGTATTAAAAAGGTTCAACCCATTTTTAATGCAGATTTATGTGAAGTGCTACCAAAGTGTGCAACTTTTAAAATTAGAAAGTTTTATTCTCATTCACTCTAACAATAGTGTCTGATGTTTGCTAGTAATAAAGTCATCCATTCATAACAACGTGACGACAAAAATTTTAATAAAATTTGTTATTACTATTATATTATTAATGACTTGAAATCTGTAAGTAAATAGTACTATATGTAATCACACAAGAATCTTGGTATTTATGCGAGTTAACTTTAAAAAATTGATACTATCTTAATTGTTGAGCATTATCTCATTAAACATAACATATACTTTAATAAACATTGCATAAAAAACCAGTTGATGCTCGGCAATGAAGATACTATAAACTTTGAAAGTTAACTCGCATAAATACCAAGTAAGATTTTTGTTTAAATACATATAGTGAAAGTGATAAGTGAATCCAAGGAAACAGTGTTGCAAAGTTAAATTTTATGTATATACTACATTTATATATATACTACTATATGAAGTTTTTATTATAACTTGTAAATAATTTTTTCCACCACTAAGTGCAATAATTTTACCTTGTGTGATGAGGTACCTTTCGGTTACTTGACCATTGTCGAATCACTGATTTCAGACGACACTGATTACAGTGATTCGACAATGGTCAAGTGACCGAAAAGTGCCTCATTACACAAGGTAAAATTATTGCACTTAGTGGTGGAAAAAATTATTTACAAGTAATAATAATAACTTCATAAAGTCTATATATATATATATATATATATATATATATCGAAGTCAATATATAATTAATGTTATGAGTGTTCATATTTATTTTGAACAGTATATTTTTATATTGAGACAAGTGGATGCTCAAAGATAATTTTAGGGATATTTGAGGTCCCAATCTGCAACTTCTGTAGTTGTAGTACTCCAGATTTACTGAATTTATCAGAGCCTAAAAAGATGAGACGACCATAGCAAAAACACAAGAGTTGGTTTAGACTCAAGTGTGAGTTGAAATAAATTATTTATTAAACATGCTAATTGCAGGTCCATAACAAAAACTATGGAATTAATTAAATTCTGTGATTTAAATGTTTGGTTAAAAAAAATTTATTTATTGAAAATAGTCGTCTAGTTGATTGTATTGTAGGTTAAGATTTAAGAGAATTAGATATTAGGTGATATAGAGATTAAATTAGAAAGGGATGAATTAATAACTTCTTATATTCCACACTTACAAACTAATATTATGTCTTTGGTGTTGATTATTTTATAGAACATTGGTGTTTTATTATATTATTTTTCTTTATTTATTATTTTTATCTTCTAAGAGCCAAAAACCCTAAGAGGTATATGCATCTTTTCATACAGGGAAAGTGAAAATAATTTTCTTACAATTCTACTTTCCCAGTTTACCTCAATATACTAAGTAAATATCACACAATTTTGTTGAGAAGTATGATATCGCACTCTGAAAAACGTTTCTTATTCATGGCTACACCATATACTTGTATTTAACATATTTTGATGCTACAAAGTATTATTTAGTAAGTATATTATGTACAGTAATACTTCGACTTACGCGATTTCCAAGTTACACAGTTTTAAATAATGCTGTCCAAGTTATACAGAAACTGGCCTGTTCTGGAAGAAAATGCCAAAAAGAACTTTTACAAAGACTGATAATGATGGTTGGCATAAATACAGCTGATAATTAAGTTGTAACTTCTCATAGTTTATCGCATAGAAAATCCAAGCTCATTAAAAAATATTTCTAAAGCTGGCTTGGCCGTGATTTGGTAGTCGAATTGGAAGGGTTGGGTGACAACTTTCCTTTTTGAGGACTGGTTTGGTCATCATTTCATATCTCAAAACGAACGTTATTGTCGGTCTAAACAAATTCCTTTTAAAGTAATTCCTATTAATTGACAATGCACCTGGTCATTCTCCTACTACTTAAACTAATTTCGACACACGCGTAAAAGTTATTATTGTACCAAACACAACTAGTTTGCTTCAACCGATGGATCAGGGAGTCGTCAAAATATTTAGAACCTATTATACAAGATCATTTGTGCATCTGCATGAAGCTATAAGATAGAACAACAAGCTCTCTGTTGAAGATTTTTGGAAATAATTCGATGTTTTAGGTGCTTTAAGAATCATTGGAGAATCTTGGAATGAAATTTCACAAAAAAATTTGAATGGCGTTTGGAAAAAGGTGTGTCTATTTTTTCGCCACTGAAACTCAAGCTGAATTAATGCTAAAGTCAAATGAAATTGCTGATGTGATTGAAGAAGATGTATATTTTGTCAGACAACTCAATTTAGAAGTGGATAATGAATGATGTTCAAGAACTGCTGGATATACACAATCAAGAGCTGACAATTAATTGATAAGCTCATAGAAATGCGTAAGCTAGAGCAAAACCTTAAAAACACAGATTTTTAGACCCAGTTGACGTACAAGATGAAATGACAGTTAAAAACTTGACAAAAGGCCTTAGTTTAATTGAGTAGGGCACAAATTTTGGAAAACATACTCTAACAATGAGTGTATTCTGCTATAAAACAAAAAAAATAAGCAAGTTTCGAGGATGTTCTGCGTGAGAAGAAACATCTTCAATTTGTCAAATGAATTTATTAGATTTTACGAAGTCTTCTACGTCAAAATAACTTCTTTTTACTTACGCCTTTGCAATTTATATGTAAATAATATAATGTTTTGTTTTATTATGTATTTAACATTTTATTACATACACATTTTTCTTCTAAATTATCAATTTATTTTTATATATACATAATATAATGTTTTGTTTTATTATGTATTTAAGATTTTATTACATACACATTTTTCTTCTAAATTATTAATTTATTTAGACTTTGGTCCCAATTAAACATAATTCCTATCTGATTGTATGTAAAATTATACCCCGACTTACATGGCCATCGCTTTTAGCTGAATTTTTTAAAAATTATGGAGAAATTGTACAGTCACAATTATATTATCTGATCCTAGACATATGCATGCCTAGAAAATGGAGAACTAGTCTCATATATCATATTTTTAAAAAGGGTGACAAATTAGAATGCAGTGATTTGATCCTAAAAAAAACGGAACAATTAGAAACTACTTACTTACTATGCAACGCCACCCTTGGCTGTTGAGCCATTTGGTGACCCACTGACCAAAATAGATGAAATTCCTTAAGTGGGTCATCATCATCTCCGGAATGGTTGAGTGCATTGCATTTGGGGAGATGATCCCCATCCACCGTATCGTGTCTACTACAGAGAGGGTATTTTGGTGTTGGGAGCGTACCGATGAGATGTAGATGGGCCGCCAGGTAGTCGTGGCAGGTCTGCCTTCTGAACTTGGCAAAACTTACAGCTGGTGGAAGTTTTGTTGATTGTATGCAGGCCTGCTTGCTTCAGTTCTATGTCCAGGGATGCTGATTTCAACTGACTGTGGGTTTTCAAACTGCAATTAGTTTTTGGTAGATTGTGGAAAAACTCGTGCCAATCTGTAAGCAGTGTTGGCTTCTCAAAGGCTATTCCATATTTTAAAGTCAACCTCCTGTAGGATGCCATTGGGGTCGAGTCTTCAGTCGGGCCATGGCTTGTCTGTAGTTTGTCCAATGAGTCTATACTCCTTTGTGTCTCGCCAGAATTGGAGAGCTACTTTGTCTCTATGACTTTTCACTTAACTACACTTTGTTTGTGCCTCCATTGATGCAATGGGTGTGGATTTAGGTAGACCTGTTATGATCCTTAACGCTGTGTTCTGTACGATGTCCAATTTACTGAGGGTGTTATGGTTGCTTGTGATGGTCACTTCACTTCCATAGTCAAGAAGAGGTCTGATATATGACTTATAGGTAGTTATTAGGAGATCTTAGCTTGTACCCCATGTTGTAACTGTAAGTCTTTTCAATGTTTTTGTTTTTTTTGTTGCTTTTTTCACACACAATTAGACATGAGGATTTCATGTCAGACGTCTATCAAGTACAACACCCAGGTATTTGGAGATACTTTCTTCCAACGCATTGTTTTTGTAAAACAAAAAGATGTGGGATACTTAGTGGAAAGCATGAACAGTTGAAAAGTGGTTTTCGTGGAACTAACAGTCATCGAATTATAACTGGTCTACATTTCCAACTTTCTGAGGGCGTCATTTAATGCTGTTTCAAGCGCTATGATACTGCTGCTCGTTGCCCACATAGGTTAGTCATCCACAAATAATAGTGCTTTGATTCGTGGCACTTCCCTAATGGTGTCAAGTACATCATCAATCATTATGTTAAACAGCATGCAGCTAAGCACAGCTCCTTGAGCGAGGCCTTGTTTTTGAATGTGAACTTTGACTTTTGGTTGTTGTATTGTACTCGAAATAGTCTTTGTGACAGCAACAATTTGATTCATCTAAAAAGGTTTCCAGATATGCCATTTGTGTAAAAGCATTGACCTCCATACGGTATCGTAGGAGGCCTTGAAATCCACTAGAACCTCGAGAGTAGAAATCCTTCTGTGGTATTCATCTTTGACGTGTTGTGTAAAACTCATTACATGATCCATAGTACTACGGTGTCTTTGAAACTCAGCTTGAGTGTCATTTAGCATATCTTTTTGTTCAATGTGCTGATTAAGTCATTGGACCACCATCTTTTCTGCCATTTTACAGCTGGGGCTAGTTAGGGATATAGGCCTGTAACTTTCGGGTTGATCAGGGGGTTTATCCTTTTTCAGAACAGGTAATATTTTAGTTTCTCCATTGCTGAGGTACAAAATGTTTCCTGGTCAGGTTCACTAAGGCCAAAAAGGTTTTTTTTCAGCTTTGTCTCCCAAGTTAACAATGAATTTCGTATATACTTCATCAATTCCCGCAGCTTTCTTAAGTTTAGTTTGTGCTAGAGCCAATTCTAGTTCAGTGATTGTAAAAGATGATGTGAAGAGTTTGTGTGTCTTGTCTTCGAAGCAAGTATTGGTGTTTTACGCAAGGTCTAAATGACGGTTTTGACCCTAAGACTGATTTTGGCATAATGTTGACTTAGTGCATTTGCATCTTCATAATGGGTCTGTGAAGGATTTGCTTGAGTACTGTTTAGGGTGTCGAATTTTTTTGGGAGCATGGTTATTAAGCCGAAATATATAGAAATGGGCTTTGGTGCCATGCTTCTCATAGTCTAAATTAGCAATAAAAGATTTGAAGGCCAATTGTTTAGACGTCTTTACTTTGTGTGTAAATAAATTTAGTATTTTCTAAGGGATCTCAAATCTTATTGAGTTTTATTGTTCTTTCCGATATTTTACAGGATTGAATGCATTTTTTCTTTTATTTAGGTTAGCGTTGCATTCCAGTAGGGTCTAAACTTCTTTACCTGGCCTCTGGGTACACATTTAAAAGCGCATTCGATACTTATTTGATTTATAAGGCTAGTAGTTTTCTTGGGTATTTCGCTAAATTACCCAGAACCTCATCTGTAACCATTTGATATTTTCTCCAGTCTGCTTTCTGGCATGTGATGTTAATAGCCCCCTGCATAATCTAAACAATGAACCAAAGGTCCGCCTCTAAACTAGCTGAATAGAATGACTATAAACCTTACTCAAAATTCCCTTTTTCAGGGCTCCGAAACGAATTAGAAACATAAGATCTTCCAATTCATAAGATCACATAAAATGCATAAAAACCGCTCAATTTTAAACATATTTATATTGAAACAATAGAAACATAAATGTAAGAATAATATTCAGATTATATTTACATCGAAAAAAAATATTTTAAAATAAAAATAGTTACGCTGAGAATTTAAATTGTGTATCTATAAAATACGTGAGAAAAATCTAGTAGTTATGTTTATTGTTTAAAAATATCTATAATGTTGTGAAAATAACGTTGTAGCATGTATTTATAATTGAATTTATATTGAAAAAATCCAATAAAAATGTTAACATTTTATATTCATATGGAAGATCAGTCCTGAACAGGGAATGCGTAGTAAACCCGACGTGGCACCTTGTAGTATAAATATTTACATTGGACCATGACGATCACTGGTGTCCAACGACATTATAAATTAAACTAGTTTAAATGAACAAACACACTAGAAGAGAAAATATTATGTTTTGTCATTATTTAAACAAAAAGTACAACAAAAAAATGTATGTTAAAGGTTATTAGAAAATTAGTTGGCAGTCAATATGTTAAAAGTAGGCTATTATCTCAAACCAATAAGGTAAGATTCTATAAAACCTTAATTCGGCCAGTCCTAATGGAGTAGAGACGTGGACTTCAATGTGGCACGATGAAAAATCAGTTGACATTGTTTAAGTGTACGCTTTTAAGGAAAATTTATGGTCCGGTCCATGATGTACAAACAAATATGTGGTAGCTTCGACCTATTGCTGAGTTGTATTCCTTGTACAAAGATGCAAATGCGTTCCAGTTTATTAAGACACAACATCTAGAATGGTTGGGTCACATCATAAGAATGCCCACCAATAAAATGCCAAACTTTTACATGGAATTTTATGATTGGCAAATGAAGAGTTAGCTGACCAAGAAGACGATGGCTACAGGACCTTGAGGAAGATTAAAAGATACTCGGCATTTCAGCATGGAAACGGAGGCTAAAGACAGAAGTACATGACAGGACATTGTTGAGGGAGCCAAGGCTCACCACGGGCTGTGGCGCTAAATAGTAAATAAGTTTATCAAATATAAGTATTAAATGAAATTTTAAAAAGATATATTAGTTACAGAAAAAATAAATTTTCACTGAAATAAGAATTATTTTATCAAGTGTACATGTTGTGTTTTATATTACTTTTATGAATTTATTTTTTGTTCATGTACTCCAACATGATTCTGTATAACTCATTTCTAACAGTGATGTAAAAAAATTATTATTTTAAAAATGTCAATTTTAATGATAAAAGTAGCTTTTTGCTTTAAATACAAATTTTATAAAAAATAATGGACTGTTTTAAATCTAATCTTTGCTTATTAGAAGCTCTATATTGTCCAATATTCAATTGCAAAAGAAATAAAATAAACCAAGTAAATGCTAAAGAAATTAATTGGCAACAAGAATGCAAGTTGTGAAAGGGATTTTAAATATTTTTCATTACCCCTGGTAACATCTTATTACTATCACCTCAACATTACAGCTGACCACCCGCCTACTTTATGAAAGTTATTTGTCTCACATTTATTCACAACTTTCAACTCGCTGCATAACCTTGTATTATTGGATATGTATCAGTTCTACTTATATCTATGCTACAAACATATGTGTTAGTATGAAAAACGTGTTAGTATTATTGTGTTATTTATGTAATGAAAACAAAAAGGAATAGTTGTTGTATTCATAAAACAAAAATTTGATATGACCAGAGACAGTGCAAAAGATAGCTGTCACATGATTTCAGAAGCTTGCAACAAGAAGTAATTAATTAACTAATGAATACTGGCTACTATCTTTTGACATCATGTGTCTTAATGATATGTTCAAAATATAGAATGAACTGTCAATTAGACTCAAGTTATAGTATAGCCTTGTCTACTTGAAAATCCCTGTAATTTATAAAATCACAAATTTAAAAATTGGTTATTGAGAACAAAGTACATGAGCTACAATAGTTATTTGTAATTTTTTTTAGTTTAGAGACGGATTAATTTTGATGAGGAATATTTATCAAAAAATGGCATTTGTAAATTGACTTTTTTAAAAAAACAATCAGAACTTCTTTAACTGTGACCCCTATTTATATGTTTATTTGTATTGCTATTTGCTGATAGCATTAGTAACATACAATATTTCCCTTCTGAAATGCATAAACATACTCCCTAGATACATTAAAAAAAATTTCTAATTACTAAACAAAATTGTTAAAAACAAATGATGAAAGCAATTAAAATTTAAAATATCAACTTTTCAGGATGTAGTCACAATTATATTTTCAATAAAAAATATTTATTACACATAATAGTCTTCATTAACACAGTGGTTGTATTAGACCAGTCATGGTATGCTTTTATTTAGACAGCCTGATACATTCATTAAAGGTAGGTGTAAAATTTTGTGTGGTGTTACTATGGTAACTATATTCCAACTTAAATACTGTAAACAAATTACTAAATTCAATTTAAAGAGACGAAATTTTCCCTGACAAACAAGAACTTTCTATGGTATATAAAAGTGATAATTCAAAATTCCCACCTATCTGTTATTCCCAGCTATCTAAATCTGATTTTTACCTATATATCTCAAGTACCTATAAAACTTGATTTTTTAAAAAAATCATAGAACTAAAATTAAATAAATAGATTCACTTAGTGTAAAAACATATGTACATGTACATCTATACCTGTATCTCTATTAATTCTAACACTAACACATAAAAGATGTTGATATACATTCTAATAACATCTTCGGGATGATTCAGGATATTTGGATTTTAACTCAAGTTTAAACTGTCGGAATAACATCCGATTTCGTTCCAAGTCGGCGTCTTTTTCAGCATGAAATGATGACAGTGTTTTCTGTCCTTGATGTACAACAAACGCATTGTTTAAAACCGAGAACTTGAATCCAGCTACATGCAGCTCACAAACCTAGAAAAAATTCAAGAATGTGACAGATTTCGTTTGTTTTATAATGAAATCACACTATTTGCATGTTATAGGAAGAACCCACTGTACGTGGGATAAATTTATAGTAGTAAATATTCCCTGGTGTAAGTTCTGTAGAATTATCGTTGCTTTTGTGTAAATAGGAATATGGTAAGGACAAGAATTATAAACACAGGAATATAAATCTTCCCTGATCGTAGATGTAAATCATCATAGACCTATATGACCAGGGTCTTAGTAATTGGGAATCATATATTATTAAACAGTTTGTTATCAGTCACGTTTATAGCTAAGCAAAATCGAAGAAGGAATTTACATATTTTAATCTACATCAGAATGTCTAGGAAATCTGGGACTAACATTGGTGTTTGTCTTAAGAAATAAGTTTTGACTAAAGTTTAACCTAATTTACTATTTCTGACATTTACTAGTCAAAATTTTCAATATGAAATACGTATTTCTCTTGATATAATTCCAATTCTTGAAAACAATTTTTTAATGCCCTTGCCTTACTCATATCTGTGTTCAAACCTAGCTTAAATACTGTAAAGGGCAGAAGTCAGGAGAGAAGAATAAGAATGATGAGATGTCACAAAGACTGAAGACTGTTCCAATGGAAGTCATAATCTGACTTCAGTGCAATGCACTAAATGCATAATGGAAGGCCAGTCCAAAAGAAGCATTGTTTTTATTTGTGATTAAGACAAGAGAAGACAGTTCCAATGGCATAATGGAAGGCCAGTCCAAAACAAGCATTGTTTTTATTTGTGATTAAGACAAGAGAAGACAGTTCCAATGGCATAATGGAAGGCCAGTCCAAAAGAAGCATTGTTTTTATTTGTGATTAAGACAAGAGAAGACAGTTCCTTTCAGTACATAACAATACTTTTTGAAAGATGAACACTTGGATCGGCTAAAGTTAACACATTTTTAGTACTTCATGAAGCAGCTGAGAACAAGGTAGGACTACTGATATCTTTTTCAAATCACGCATGTTAAGTGACTATCTACAAACTAAAGAAAGTGCATACACTCATGCAGAGGATGTTAAGTGACTATCTACAAACTAAAGAAAGTGCCTACACTCATGCAGAGGATGTTAAGTGACTATCTACAAACTAAAGAAAGTGCCTACACTCACACAGGGAATGTTAAGTGACTATCTACAAACTAAAGAAAGTGAATACACTCATGCAGAGGATGTTAAGTGACTATCTACAAACTAAAGAAAGTGCCTACACTCACACAGGGAATGTTAAGTGACTATCTACAAACTAAAGAAAGTGAATACACTCATGCAGAGGATGTTAAGTGACTATCTACAAACTAAAGAAAGTGCCTACACTCACGCAGGGAATGTTAAGTGACTATCTACAAACTAAAGAAAGTGAATACACTCATGCAGAGGATGTTAAGTGACTATCTACAAACTAAAGAAAGTGCCTACACTCACACAGGGGATGTTATGTGACTATCTACAAACTAAAGAAAGTGCCTACACTCACACAGGGTATGTTAAGTGACTATCTACAAACTAAAGAAAGTGAATACACTCATGCAGAGGATGTTAAGTGACTATCTACAAACTAAAGAAAGTGCCTACACTCACACAGGGTATGTTAAGTGACTATCTACAAACTAAAGAAAGTGAATACACTCATGCAGAGGATGTTAAGTGACTATCTACAAACTAAACAAAGTGCCTACACTCACGCAGGGAATGTTATGTGACTATCTACAAACTAAAGAAAGTGCCTACACTCACACAGGGTATGTTAAGTGACTATCTACAAACTAAAGAAAGTGAATACACTCATGCAGAGGATGTTAAGTGACTATCTACAAACTAAAGAAAGTGAATACACTCATGCAGAGGATGTTAAGTGACTATCTACAAACTAAAGAAAGTGCCTACACTCACTCAGGGTATGTTAAGTGACTATCTACAAACTAAAGAAAGTGAATACACTCATGCAGAGGATGTTAAGTGACTATCTACAAACTAAAGAAAGTGAATACACTCATGCAGGGGATGTTAAGTGACTATCTACAAACTAAAGAAAGTGAATACACTCATGCAGAGGATGTTAAGTGACTATCTACAAACTAAAGAAAGTGAATACACTCATGCAGAGGATGTTAAGTGACTATCTACAAACTAAAGAAAGTGAATACACTCATGCAGAGGATGTTAAGTGACTATCTACAAACTAAAGAAAGTGAATACACTCACACAGGGTATGTTAAGTGACTATCTACAAACTAAAGAAAGTGAATACACTCATGCAGAGGATGTTAAGTGACTATCTACAAACTAAAGAAAGTGCCTACACTCACGCAGGGGATGTTAAGTGACTATCTACAAACTAAAGAAAGTGAATACACTCATGCAGAGGATGTTAAGTGACTATCTACAAACTAAAGAAAGTGCCTACACTCACGCAGGGGATGTTAAGTGACTATCTACAAACTAAAGAAAGTGAATACACTCATGCAGAGGATGTTAAGTGACTATCTACAAACTAAAGAAAGTGCCTACACTCACGCAGGGAATGTTAAGTGACTATCTACAAACTAAAGAAAGTGAATACACTCACGCAGAGGATGTTAAGTGACTATCTACAAACTAAAGAAAGTGAATACACTCATGCAGAGGATGTTAAGTGACTATCTACAAACTAAAGAAAGTGCCTACACTCACGCAGGGGATGTTAAGTGACTATCTACAAACTAAAGAAAGTGAATATACTCACGCAGCGGATGTTAAGTGACTATCTACAAACTAAAGAAAGTGCCTACACTCACGCAGGGGATGTTAAGTGACTATCTACAAACTAAAGAAAGTGCCTACACTCATGCAGGGGATGTTAAGTGACTATCTACAAACTAAAGAAAGTGAATACACTCATGCAGAGGATGTTAAGTGACTATCTACAAACTAAAGAAAGTGCCTACACTCATGCAGGGGATGTTAAGTGACTATCTACAAACTAAAGAAAGTGAATACACTCACACTGGGTATGTTAAGTGACTATCTACAAACTAAAGAAAGTGAATACACTCATGCAGAGGATGTTAAGTGACTATCTACAAACTAAAGAAAGTGCCTACACTCACGCAGGGGATGTTAAGTGACTATCTACAAACTAAAGAAAAAGAATACACTCATGCAGAGGATGTTAAGTGACTATCTACAAACTAAAGAAAGTGCCTACACTCACACAGGGTATGTTAAGTGACTATCTACAAACTAAAGAAAGTGCCTACACTCACACAGGGGATGTTATGTGACTATCTACAAACTAAAGAAAGTGCCTACACTCACACAGGGTATGTTAAGTGACTATCTACAATCTAAAGAAAGTGCCTACACTAAAGTAAAATGTTCCATTAGGGTAAGACATGACTACAAAAGTGTGTTTGATTTTAACCCCCTGAACTGTATTTCCCACCATGGGCTATCTAGGCAAAGAGGTCAGTGGCAAGCATCACACCCAAAAAAAAGCCTTATTGTGCTCTTCATTAAAAAAAATCAACATGGATCTGCCCAAATAAAAACTTAAGTCAAATTAATGTTTTTATGATCTTGGTTCCAGGAGGGTTTAAGAATTGAGATTATAGTCATTGAATATGTTTAACTCTGGATATCTATGAAAATTTTATCAGTTAAAGGGCTTTTGAGTACTACTAGGAAAAAACTATTAATTATGTATTATATAAATAATAATAAACCACAGTATACAAAGTAAAATAAGAATTTTACCTTCCTCGTGGTTGTAAAACAATCTCCAAATAATGAAGAACATAAACCAAGTGTAAAGAAATAAAATTGTGACAAATTGTTTACTTGTAAAGACTAAAATACTAACAAATGCTTATAAAGAACAGGAAAAATCACAAAGAGAGTGTTAGTGCTATTATGTTTTCTAGAAGGATTGGTCGGGTTATTAAATCTTATAGTTCAGTGTTTATAAGTGCTATTTGGTTTTCTAGAAGGATTGGTAGGGTTATTAAATCTTATAGTTCAGTGTTTATAAGTGCTACTTGGTTTTCTAGAAGGACTGGTAAGGTTATTAAGTCTTATAGTTCAGTGTTTATAAGTGTTATTTGGTTTTCTAGAAGGACTGGTAGGGTTATTAAGTCTTATAGTTCAGTGTTTATAATAAAACCACTACCAAGAAACGGACTTTTTTTCTACATAAAATTAAACAAAAGAAAATAATATCTCTTTTTAAACTTCACAGTATCTTGGAGTTAGAAGTAAATTCTAACTTGAAATACATCCTAAATTAAATTTTGTAAAAGCCAAATTTTACAAAGCTAAATTAAATTACATAAAAGTCTTCTGATTGGAATAAATTGATTTAAATATTTATATTAAACAACAAAAATACTCACTTGACTTATTCTGTTAAAACCATATTGCTTAAAACGTTCATCATAGAATGGTATGTTGTTTCTAGAGATGTAAAATGGTTCCCAAGGATCTTTCCATAACACTTCAAACAAAGGAGATAGTTCTGGGTTAGGAGGTTCTTTTTGCCAAGCTTCATAATCTGTGTGAATCTAGAAGGTTGGTATGAAAAATAAGTAAATTTAAAATGTGAAAAAATGTGCAAAATTTTACTGAAATAAAGTACTTAAGTCTACTGATGTCATACAAAAGGTTTTACTATATTTATCTTAATAATAACATTTTATTTACTGTAAGTAAAAACTTATTTCCACATTGAAAATCATTTACACTCATAGATAAATACTAAATTTAATACTTTAGAGACATATGTATTGTTTAAAGTTATTTTATTGTTTATTTTAAGGTTTTTATTAATCACTATTTTTATGATTTATATAACTGACTAAAAACCACTTTAGCGATATTTTTTAGTAGAATTGTTTCCCATCAGTACAATTAGTTTTTACATAAAAATAAAAATCAGTATTAATTTTATTTGTATTTAATTTTATTTTCCCTACTTGTCTTACAGATAAAATGTTGAAAGCAACGTAATATTTATAGTGTTGGGATTCTAGGGTTAAAATGACTAGTATTTTTAAAAATCAGATTAAAGATGAAATATTTCGAGTACTTTTTTTACAGTTGATCAGATTTTATCTCCTTTTAGACCTGACAGTTTTTATTCTAAATTAAATATGTTCTAACCTGGCATTTCCAACAAAGTTGGTAATAGAAAGGTCGAACATCTCCAACATCCACCAATTTCAATAGCTGTGCTTTATTCTTCGGAGGTATTATGGTGTCTTTAGCTTCAAAGGCAGGGACAACAAATACAGTTTTATCTTCATGTTCTCGTTTGCGGAACAAACCTCTTTGTGAAGCAAAAGCAAAAAAATCCTAAAAAATGTGTAAAAGACATATTATAAAGTAACTAACAAAATGTTTTCAATGCACCGTGATATATGAAGTGAATATCTATTTACCTGGCGCAGGTTATCACTAGGTAGCATGTCAATATCAATAACCATAACAAACTCTGAGGACGAACCGCGTCTGGCAACATTACGAAGAAGATTAACAGGGTAGTTGTGAGTTGCAGCGTAGTTGACTATGTTGTCTTCTGGTGGCTTGATATTGCATGGATGAGCTGGAGGGGATGAAGGGATGGACAAAGGGGGAGAGCTTTTAGCTGGGAGGGGTGAGACCATAGCAAAAGTTACATTATGTCGAATACCAGGTACACAAGCACGAAGGCCAGCTATTTTCCATAAAGCATCAGAAATTTGGTGATCTTCTGCAAAAACTGCTACAGATATTGGACCCTGTAATCACAAAAAAAAACATCTGGTTAATTTTTGAAAACATATTTTACAGTACTTTAGCCAATGGCAGCTCTTGGCTGTTGAACCATTTGGCCTAGAGCCTTCCAGTAACGACTGATTCTGGTTAGCTGGTCGTCTAGGTCAGGCCAGGCTGAGATGTGGTCTCCATTCATGACACCATTCATTGAGACAGGGCAGGAAAGTATCGGATTCTGCTAAGCCAAAACGGCAGAGGTGGGGCTGGAGATAGTTGTGTCCTGTCAGGAGTCAAAAGCCCTATCGTATGTGGGCGGGATGTAACCGCAAATGCAAAGTGATGCCCACTGTTTTCCTCTGCTGACTTCCTCGTGCCCTTGTTTGATGAAGTGTTTCAGGGTTGCATCAGTAAGATGTTTGGCAGAGGTGAAGCTGGCTTCTGCATTTGGTTATTGCATATGAGCTCCGTTTTTTGCTAGGTCATCTGCTCTTTCATTGCCTGCGATGCCAACGTGACTTGGCATCCATTGAAGGCTATTTGACCTGTTATGTTCCAGAAGATGTGAGATTGCTTCTCGGAAGTAGAATATGTTAAAACAGTCTGTTGAAGAGCTGTCATCTATTGCAATGATGGCGGCTTGGAAGTCTATAAAGAAAACAGCTTCTTGTTGGTTCATTGCTAGGTGATGTGCAACCAAGTACATCTGGCCAGTCGCACTGTTGTTACTTCCCCATTAAAATTACTTGTGTTTGCTTCAACGGCCTGGCTGATTTCAAACAGCTTGGAGAAAGCTCCAGTGGGAACAAGTTTAGATCCCAGTGTAATATTTTTCAAGTAAAAAATATTACAATTTGTTACACATTAATATAAATTGTATTAAAATATTTCGATTTTATCTTGAAAGTTACTAAAACATACTTTTCATTTTAATTCCTGTTTTTCTGTGTTCATTATTTACTGACCCATGTTTAAGAGTAAACATTAACAAAATATGCTACTAAATAATGCAAATATCACAAAAAAAGTAAAAAATTAACATAAAATCTTAAGAACTTATTTTTTAATTTCTATTTTGCCTGAATTAATTTTGTAGGAAAAAAATATTTTGATTTTATTTTGAAATGTCTTATCTGCTATTTTTTCTATGATACTGCTATAGTCATAGATAACTATTGTTTTTACTGTAAACCAAATTTTTAAAATTTTGTTTCAAATTACTATTTTTACTCCATTCAGTATTCCTATTTTAGTATTATACAAAATAAATTAATTTTCATCAGACCTACCTGCCATCTTTGATTCAATGCAATCAAATGATGAATATGATTGAATGAACACTGTGTAGCTATACTAATGTCAGGAGTAGCAGCTAAAGGACCTCTGGGGAAAGGTTGCTTTGTCGCAGATGCAATTGCAGGGACTACTTGGAACTCACCGCTAGAATCTAATACACGACTCTGTTCTAGAGCTCGCACCATGCTTCCAAATACATTATCAACCTATAAAACCAAAAACAGGAGTGGAAATTAAATTTTCAGTTAAAAATTGGAAGACATCTAAGCTATGATGTAATAAATATTTTTGCAGAAAAAGTGCCAGTTCAAAAGAAACTGAAATGTCTTGCATCATTCTAGTTCAACAGGTAAAGCTTACAAGATTTTACTTAAAAAGTAACAAATTATATACTTAATTGAAAATTTTACTTAATTGAAACAAAATGTATATTTTTATTCTCACAAATTTCATTGATCATAAAATGATAATCTGTAATCTGGAAAAGTATTTTTTTCAAATTCAAATAACCATAAGTTAGTACAGACATTTTTCTGAAAAATGTTTTTTTAGAACAGAGATTTTATAGAATTGGGAGAGTAAAGTTTTATTTATCTAATCATAAGCCCCAAAGTTAGGCACGAGTCAATGCTGCCGCGGTGAACATGATAACTTCAAAATACTGTAGGGAAAGAATTGAGAGTTTGAAACAAAAATTGTCAACTATTAATCTGTAACTAATTAAATAAAAACCCACTAACCACAACATAAAAATCTCTTTATTTTGCTACAATTACTTTATGTACATTTCGATTTCATGATAATGTTGTCTTCTTTTTAACACAATGATTAATGACCTCACCGCCGCCATCGAAAAAACACCTGGCACATCATACCTGCTGTATGCTGATGACGTCATTGTGTGGAATACTACTAACAAGACTGACCACCTTGAGGAAACTATGAACCTAGTATTAGAAAACATTGGGCTATGGGCCGACTGCAATAAAATGACAGTTAATCCTGAGAAAACCATTTTTCAGTTTTTCACTCTCTCCACCAAGCCCCCAACCATTGAGCTCAAATATAAAAAGAGTTACCTACCAGAGTCTAAATTGTCCAAATACTTAGGTGTTAATCTGGACACTAGACTCTCATGGAAAAATGACATACAAGAGGTTGCTGAGCGCGCTAGCAAGCGAACAAATTTGTTAAAAAGTCTAACTGGTACAAAGTGGGGTTGCACGCAGGACGTTCTTGCCACTGCTTATAAGACCTATGTCAGACCCTCCATGGAATACGCTTCAGAAGTTACGTCACTGGCCAGTCAACCGAATCTGCGAAAGTTAGATAAAATCCAGAACAGTGCCCTCAGAATCATCACCGGCGCAGCTTTCTCAACGCCCATTTGTGCGATGGAAATGCAAACCTGCATAGAACCATTGCAAAAAAGGCGCGAAAAACTAACGCTTAAATTTAGGGAACGCTCAAGAAGAGTAAATCACCGATACTGGACTAACTATAGAAAGGCTGCACAGAGACTAAAAACCCAGCTAAGCCCACTACAACACGCTGAAGAACTTGAAGAAGAAAGTATAGCATCGATGAATCAAACCCAACCCCGCTCAAAACTTTCAACAAGCCGACTATTGCCATGCCTCTCAAAAGTTTGTCATTACTAAACTTTAAAACCCCCAAGCATCTTGCACTCCCAGAAGAACTAAAGATTTCTGCCCTTGAGACAATCCACACTTTATATCCTGAACCAGACTGGCTGCACATCTACACTGATGGATCTAAACTCAATCCTACTGGAGCTGGGGCTGGAGCTTTCTCCAAGCTATTTGAAATCAGCCAGGGCGTTGGGGCAAACACAAGTAATTTTGATGGGGAAGTAACGGCAGTGCGACTGGCCGCAGAGGCTCTTGCTGCGCATCACCCAGCAACGAACCACCAACGAGCTGTTTTCTTTATAGACTCCCAAGCCGCCATAATTGCAATAGCCGACAACTCTTCAACAGACTGTTCGAACATATTCCACTGCCGAGAAGCAATCTCACATCTTTTGCAAAATGAATGGTCAATTAGCCTTCAGTGGATCCCAAGCCACGTTGGCATCACAGGTAACGAAAGAGCAGACGACCTTGCAAAAAATGGAACGCAGATGCAACAACCATATGCAGAAACCAGCCTCACCTCTGCCAAACACCTTATTGATGCAATCCTTAAACACTCCATTAAAAAAGATCATGAGGAAGCCAGCAGGGGGAAACAGTGGGCATCACTTAGCAGTCGCGGTCCTTTGGTGCCCATAAGCGATAGAGCAACTGCCGTGGCTGACTTTCGACTTCTGACAGGACACGACTATCTCCAGGCCCAACTCTACCGTTTCGGCCTAGCGGAGTTCGATACGTGTCCGCTCTGTCTCAATGGTGTCATGAATGGGGACCACATTTCAACCTGTCCTGAACTGGACGACCAGCTGTCCAGAACCGGTCATTACTGGGAGGCTCGACGCCGAATGGTTCAACAGCCAAGGGCGGGCATTGGATAAAGTAAAATAAGTAAGTAAAGATTTCATGATAATCATCTTTATGATTCAGAAGTACTGAAACAAAAGAATACTTCTGAAGATGTCTACCATGTAATCAATATGTAGATAAAGTGATTGCAGTGAAACAAGTAATTTAAAATTTTTAAAAGTCAATTCCTACTACTTAAATCAATGACAAAAAATTTTATTTTAAATTTTTAAAATTTTATAATAACAATAATTATTATTTATAAATACAGTAAACTCTCGAAATTTCGAGTCCTGATATATCGAGCTTCCGTTAAAATCAACCTTATTTAATCTATTTGAAAGAAAATGATAGCCATACGATATGCAAAGGAAATGAGTCGGCATCCAAGAAATGTTTATAGCTACATTGTATGCAAAGGAAATAAGTCGAGCTTTGAAGAAATGTTTATAGCATTATGGTATGCAAAGGAAATGAGTCAGGTTTCCCAGATATGTTTATATCAGTACAGTATACTAAGGAAATGAGTTAGGCTTTCAAGATATGTTTATATCAATATGGTATGCAAAGGAAACCAGTCGGGCCTCCAAGAAATGTTTATAGCATTATGGTATGCAAAGGAAATGAGTCAGGTTTCCCAGATATGTTTATATCAATGTGGTATGCAAAGGAAACCAGTCGGGCCTCCAAGAAATGTTGATATAGAGTTCTATAAACTTATTGATTGCATTTTTAATTATAGAACTAGGGTTCATTAAAACTGCTATTTTTTCTAATGCATAGGAAAGTATTTACATGTAATCCAAGTTTTTGGTAATTCGAGGGTGTCTCGGTCCCATTTACCTCGAATTATCGAGACTCTACTGTATGTATATACATATGTCAGAATAACAATATTAACTGGCAAAATAGGGAGCGAAATTTCTTTGCGATTTTCCATATTCTTTTCTATATATGGTGTTGCACTATTATTTTTGTTTCTTACTATTTATATGCTTTTTTTTTGTCCCTTGCAAGTGTTGCAGTTTCTTTTGCTTTCCTTTATGTGTCCATTTGTGAAGCAAGGTTTGATACCATTAATCCAATTTGTTTATTTTATTCTTTCCATTCATTTTTAGTCCTAGAGTGTTATTTATGATATTGTGTGGTAGCCATGACAACATTTAAAGCTGTACAATAGAGGTTTCGACGAGAACCAGATAGGGAGAGAAGAAAAAATTTATATATATCTTTGGAAATTCTTTTCTATCTATGGGAAATTTGGCTAAGTCCCAAAGCGCTAGACTTCGAACATAAAGATATTCAGTTTGAATCTGAACTAAACCCTTCAAACTCTCTAAGTTTAATTATTGAATAAATATTTGAAACAACAGTATTAACGTCAATTTACAACAGTACTAACATGATTTACTATAGATTAAAAAAAAATTTATTTGAGCTTGATGGATGGAAAAAAACGTATTTTATTAACGACTGAAAATTTGAACAAGATAAATATATCAGGAGCTAATAGAAGGAATATGAGTAAAACATTTTTATATTGTTGTTAGTGGGTATTTATTTATTCAGTTAAAATTAGTCCACAGTGCTCAGGAAATTCATTAATTTTGTACTCTGTAGACGATTTTAAAAATAAGAGAAAATTTGTTGCAATGATTGTAACAGATAATACGTGTACTAATAAAATGACTATTCATAATAATTAACAATAAATGTATACAAACAGATGAAATGAACCACTATTGTGGTAGAGATTCAAGAAAATGGTTATGATAAATTAACACCACCTTATAAATTAAGTGCTAGGGATCTCAAACTTATAATCAAATTAAATAATAAATATTATCTTTTCATTACTATGGATCAATTAAAGTTTTAAAGAAACCTGACCCCTTTCAAAAATCCTGTTTATTGCTAGGAAATTTAATCACTAATATACAGTAGAATCAACAGTAAATATTAAATCTTATTGCCAATCTTTAAAAATAATTTTTTTAATTACTCGTTTCAATGTGTAGAACACAAATATCAACTTTTTTCTGCGGAAAATATGTTAATATGTTAAATTGCATGTATAGCGTGAACTGGGCACGCAATAGCTACAGCTCACTGCACTACTTCGTTTCAATTTAGGTCATTATTAAGATCAGCGACTACCGTTCTGATCGGCAAAATTTTTTTCCCTGATCAATTATAACCTTGCTGAACACGAATCTGAAGTTATTTTTAACAGCAAAAACATATTAACTCAAGTAAACCCAGGTCAGGCTAGGTTAGATTATTTTTTAAAAATGTGTTTGTAGTTAAAAAAAACTTAAGATTCGTGTTCAGCAAGGTGAAATTGATCAGGAAAAAAAATTACCGATTGAAGCGGTATTCGCTGATCTTAATAATTACATCAACTTATTTTAATATTAACCATAAAATAACATAGCTATGAGGTATCCAGGCAGATTTTGTTGTAATCTATATCTATAAAAATGAATGTTTGTATGTGTGTATGTATGTAATAGATGCCTAAACCGCTGAACAGAACTTGATGAAATTTGGAGAGTTTGATTAACATATGCCCAGGATGGTTCCTGTGAAGTTTGGTGTAGATCCATCCACAGTTTTCCGCAACAGAGGCTTGTTAAAAAAACAATTGTATATAAGTATGTGTGTATGTATTTATCTTATAGATGCCTTATTCGCTGTACAGAAGTTGACGAAATTTGAAAGGATTGTTTAACATACTCCCAGGATGATTCGTGTGAAGTTTGGTGTAGATCCATCCACAGGGCTCTGCCCCAGAGTCTTTAGATGGTTCAAAAACTGATATTTTGTTATGGGCACCTAACCCACTAAATAGAAATTAATATTATTTAGAAGGATTGTTCAACATATTCCCAAAATGGTTTGTGTGACGTTTGGTGTAGATCCATCCAGAGGACTTCGCTCCAGAGGCTTAGGATGGTTCAAAAACTGATGTATATATGTACTTTTGGATGCCTAAACTGCTGTACAGAATTGATGAAATTTGAAGGATTCATTTAACATACTCCTAGGATAGTGCGTGTGAATTTTTGTCTATGTAGATCCATTTCCAGGGCTCCGCCCCACAGGTTTGGGATTGTTAAAATAGATGTATGTATGTATATGTCTTATGGATACCTAAACCGCTGAACATAACATCCAGTATCTGAGGGCTTTGCCCCAGAGGCTTAGGATGGTTCAAAAAATGATGTATATATGTACTTTTGGATGCCTAAACCGCTGTACAGAAGTTGATGAAATTTGAAGGATTCATTTAACAACCGCTGAACATAACATCCAGCATCTGAGGACTTCGCCCCAGAGGCTTAGGATGGTTCAAAAAATAATGTATATACGTACTTTTGGATGCCTAAGCCGCTGTACAGAAGTTGTTGAAATTTGAAGGGTTCGTTTAACATACTCCCAGGATAGTGTGTGTGAATTTTGGTCTAGATCCATCCACAGGGCTCCGCCCTACAGGCTTAGGATTGTTTAAGAACCGTTGTATGTATTACGTACATACGTATCGACATATGTGTATGTAATGTCTTATGACGCCTAAACCGCAGAACAGAGGTTAATGAAATTTGGAAGGATTGTATAACATATTCCTAGGATGGTTCATCTGAGATTTGGTGTAAATCCATCCACATGGCTCCACCCCAGAGGCTTAGGATGTTTCAGTGTAAATAACTTCGGCAAGGTCAAACCTATCAGGAAAAAAAATGTTACCGATCAGAGCGTTAGTAAGCACCAAAGTCAGGTTAAGGTTTTTTATGTAAATATGTGTTTGCAGTAAAAAAACTTCAGATTCACGTTCAGCCAGGTGAAATTGATCAGGAAAAAAAATTTCGCCGATCAGAGCGGTAGTCACTGATTAATAATTACCAAAGTTGATATTATTGTTCTATTCATTAAAGCGAGTTATTGGTAATTATTCCGAAGTGCGACTACCGCTATTTTCGTGAATTTTTTTTACTTTTCTTATGTATTTTTACGTCCTAGACACGAATCCAACATTATATTTTGTTGCTGACGCCATTTTTTTAAAATACACTTAAAAACATAACTTTTATTGATGTACGTTCCGACGTGCTACTACCGCTGTTCCGACGTGCGACTACCGCTATTTTCGTGAATTTTTTTTACTTTTCTTATGTATTTTTACGTCCTAAACACGAATCCAACATTAATTATTGTCGCTGACGCCAATTTTTTAAAATATACTTAAAAACATAACCTTTATTGACGTAGGTTCCGACGTGCTACTACCGTTGTTCCGACGTGCGACTACCGCTATTGCGACTACCGTTATAATTATATTCAATTTTACTATCTACCTATATTGAAATATACTTACAAAGTAATCAGTTAGGATAGATTTGGTTATAGTTTTATACAACATTACTATATACCTTCATTAAAATATTCCTATGAAGTATCAAGTCAGGATAGGTTTGGTTATAATTTAATAAAAATAAATAGTAATTTTGAATAAAATTATTACCAAATCTATCCTGACTGGATACTTTGTAGGTATATTTAATGTAGGATATAGTAATGTATAAAATTACAGATCTAGACGTAGTGCAGTGCGCTGTAGCTACTGCGCGCTCGGTTCACGCTATAGGCCTACATGTCATTACAATTTAACATTTAAAATGTGAAATAAAGTAACTTTCACAAAAATACTTAAAAATGTAAGGAACGTACATATGTAAAAACGTGAAAATACATAAGAAAAGTAAAAACAAATTCACGAAATTAGCGTTAGTCGTACGTCAATAAAGGTTAGTTTAGGTTATGTTTTTTAAGTATATTTAAAAAAAACGGCGTCAGCGACAAAAAATAATGTTGGATTTGTGTCTAGGACGTAAAAATACATGAGAAAAGTAAAAAAATTTCACGAAAATAGCGGTAGTCGCACGTCGGAATAATTACCGAGTTATTTAATAGAAAAAAAAAAAATTTAACATTGGTAATAAGACTCAATATTTACCGAATTAACTTACTTCCAATATATGTGAGTCTGACGATTCTTCTGGAATAACAACAGTTCGATGAACATAATGATGGTGTCTTGCTTCAAGGCGACTTAGCAAAACAAGATGAATAACTTGTAAAATAGCAACAATTGCTACTAAAACTAAAACTAACTTCCCCCATAGGAAGTTTTGCATTTTTCTTTTTTATAACATTATATGGAATAACACATTACTGCAATTATAAATTTAATCTTCAGATGTTTAACTGGCGGATACTGAAATTGGGCAAGATTCTCACCCTCATTTTTTCACTGTGTTTTAAACAAACTTCAGTAACATACTTAAAAGAAAATTAACAATTTTAAACAAATACCAAACAACTTCCCTAAATCAAAACAACTTTACCAAATTCCCATTTTTACTATTGTAAAAATATTTTGGAATAATGAAAAAATAATCACCAACATCTAACAGAATTTATTAAAGAAATATCATTTATACAAATCAAGACAATGAAAGTCTTAAGAAAATATCATAACAATAAAAATAGGTTAGTTTCTCTGTTAATTTTAATTTTGATAAGGATCCCTGATCACTGCCCCAGTAATATCGCAGGATAAGCAGTTCTGTTCAAAAGATCTTCAAGTCGTGCATAGCTTGTCTCCGCTGCAAAGAAGATTTTTGTATATAAAATGTCTATATACTCTACCAAACTTCTCTATAAGATCCCCTTCGTCAAATCAAATTAAAACAGAACATATGAAATATAATCATACATTGCTAAGTTCTATACCTGTCTGAAATATATTTTATGTTGATTACTTAGTAACCATTTTCAGGAGTATTCTTTTGAATTATGTAATGACTAAAAAAAATAATAATTAATACTACTATGGGTAATTACCATGTAACTGAAATGTACATTAATTGTTATAGTAAATGAATGAAATATATCTTGATTATTGAGTTTTATTTTGTGTGATTTTTGAACGTAATGTTTATGAATATTTTGTAGGTAATAAGTGGAATAATAATAAAATTTAAACAAAAATACAAATAATAACAAAAAATATTAATAATTTTCTTTTTCAAAATAATTGGTATAGGTTTGGTTATTCATCAACGATGAAAACCTTTCAAAATAAAACATGTTTCGCACTGTTTATTGTGTGTCTGTGACTGCAACCTCGTGTCTGAAAGCAATGTAATTGTATAATATACAAAATAAAATTTTGTCTTCGTCTTAAGAGAGGTTATGAATTTTAGAAATACACGTAATAACAACATTTTGTAATTAATTTGATTGGCATTTATATATCATCATAATTTCATCTAGTTTTAGCGGATGTACTAAGGTTATATGTAAGTAAAAATTATTTTAGGCGAAAAGGTTGGATGGTCTGTGTAATTTTATATTTCACCATGATTATCTTGTCTTCACTTCTGTTATACCTCCTAAAATATATTATTAATAACGGTAATGATAGTACATTGATAAAAGGGTAGCAACATAAATTTCTATCGATTATCCTACACCAGGCATTGCAGTAAAAATTATACATGACGGAGAAATTCTGATCTGGAGAAAAATAAATTTTATTAATCACTTAAACAATAGTTTATGACTATCCGAACTTTAAATTTGTTAAAGTTTTAACAAATTTACTAAATTTAAAGTTCGGATAGTCATAAACTTTTTTTTATGTGATTAATAAGATTCACCGAACGTAGGACTACAAAATTCAAGAAAAATAAATCAAATTTAGCACCTTAACAAATAAAATTTTGATATTTATTTCCCGTTCCCAAGTAATAAATTTTTGCAAAAAAATGGTTTATATACCATTTTTCTCCATAAATGGAGAAAGTCATCAGATATTTAAAAAAATATAAAAACTAACGCAATGTCACAAAAATTTAAAAAAAAGGTTTAATAGGAAGTCCCTCCCTCCATGGCGTTACTATTTCAACCTTTTGTCTTTATTTTTTGGCTTACTAAAAATGTAATTAAACTTTCAGTTGACAAACAATTACAATTTTTGAAAAAATGAACTTCATGGTAATTATATAGATGTGCGATTACCGCTACTTTCGTGAATTTTTTTCTTATGTATTTTCACGTTCTGAGCACGAATTTGACATTAGTTTTTGTCGCTGAGGAACATTTAAGGCCAAATACGCTGAAGAAGAAAACGTTCATTATTTTCTACTTACCGTTGCGGTAATTGCGAGAATTTGGGACCAACTGAAATTAAAATAGAAAATTGTTCTAAAACACGTCCTAGGGCGATATGCACTAGAATTTTTATATTTTACATGGAAAGCTATTTTTTCCGAGGACTACATCACCAGATAAAATTTTGATTGCACTGTCAGTGGCACGGAGGTAACCAATAAATGCTGCTCTTAATTTTCTGTTTATTGTGCATAATGCTTTGAGATATGTGTAATAATTCCAAAAGTGCTATTTGTAATAACCTATATTGCCTGGGATTGTGTATAATTACACATTTTTAAGCCGTAAGAATATAAATTAGAAACATGAATGGAAGTTGAACAAAAGAAACACAACTAAGATATCTGATAATAAGATGTGTTTAATCACAACTGCCAAATATTTCTCTAAATGATTTACAAACATTATTGAGAGGTAAAAAAATGGTTACTTTTTTAACATGTATTATTGGATGTATTATCAGAAAACACATATGACATCTCGTATTTATAAGTTTTGACAACTCTATCCCACAGGAATTATAAAAAGCAGTGGATGATAATCGTGGTTTTGTATAAAATGACAACTGTAATGCATTTATTTTATTCGGGCACATGCTATTCATTATCATCGTTAATCACTTAAACAATAGTTTATGACTATCCGAACTTTGAATTTAGTAAATTTGTTAAACTTACTGAGACAGAACGTTTTCGATCGCTATGTGCCGATCTTCATCAGTGTCTTCCTGATCTTCATGAACACATAGCGATAGAAAACGTTCTGTCTCAGTAAGTTTAACAAATTTACTAAATTCAAAGTTCGGATAGTCATATACTATTGTTTAAATGATTAATAAGATATACTGAACGTAATGGACTATACAATTCAAGAATTCATTATCATTGTATTTGGCTGGCATTAAGAAGTCTGCATGTTCAAGTTTGGCATGGATTCTTGGAAAACTATCAGGCACTTGTAGGCCTGAGTATACTGTAATTTTTCTTTGCATTAAGACTATTCCGTTATCTGTTCAGTTTTTACATTGGTTTTATTGCTTTGGTTCAGACTTGTTTAATATTGGAAAACATATATAACACGATCTCGTATTTACAAGTTTTTACATCTATATCCTAAGATGTTCACAAAAATACAAACACAGTACAGGATGATGTTAGCTTTATATTAATTACCAACTGCACTGTATTCATTTTATTAGGTCATATATTATTAATCATTGTCTTTGAAACCAGCAGCTATTTACATACATGTTTACCTTAAATTCTCCAAAAGCAATTAAGCACTTAGTGTTGGCCCGAGCTACATTATGTTTCTTTTGTTGTCTGTTTAATTTGAACATTGCGTACTCTATTTTTGGTTAGAATTCTGTTTTGTTTTTAGTATTATTTTATTTATGTTTATGTTTTTAGTGTGTTTTTATATCAACACTATAACTTACAACCTGTTTCAAAATTATAACATTTTATCATATTACAAAGTGAGTCCCTCATACATAGCTTGGAGGTGTCTGAAAGGAATATGATAGGTGTTAGCTGATAAATTGATGAACGATGGTGGACCTTCTCTCTTATTGCACTACACTTTCCTTGATTAAAAGGGTAAGCACTGATTTCGAAGCCCATCTCTATATTTTTGTTTGCATGTATTACTAAGACAGTACATCTGGAGCTTGTTTCTGCTCTTTGAACTGAAGGTTGTCTATCGGCTTTTCAACGTTTTACTGCTAGAAGAGAACTAGCTACAGATACTAGCACAGATATCAGAACTAATTTTGTCAGTGCTTCTAATATGCTTACAGTTTCCCAATTTTTTAGTTCTTCAACTAACATCATTAAGGGCCACTTGGCTGACACATAACATGGTGATTTTGAACTCCCTGTCATTATCTCCGCACTTTAATTCACCTAGCAAAAATCACCAAAATCTGTAAACTATGTTTTGAAAATTCCAAATGTTAGTGGTGGGATTAGATGTACAGTATCATATCAAATAAACTGAGCATTTCAACGGCAATCACCCTATGGACATTAAAAAAGGTACTCCTTATGCCAGACAATTTGGGGCAAAGGAATTTATTCCTACCTCAGTAAAATGGTAAGCACACTTGAGATCTTATTTTGCCCATTTGAAATTAAAGATAAACTGCCATAATAAATTTTCTTTAATGGCAAATTATCACCCTCATCTCCAGAGAGAGAACAAAATATTAAAACCGTATATTACATGACTTTCAGTTTTAATTTAATGAATCCCCACTCACTAAAGGTACTCAATTTACGTGCCTTTATGATGCAATTTTTATTACGCTTTTGGTACATAACTTTTAAGAAAAACGTCAAGATGTACAACACAAAAACTGCAAGTAATTTTTATGTACAACTCTTATTTATTTCCTTGGTTATTACTAATTAGAAGATTTTATAAACCTTTTGTTCATTTCTTATTTCATAAAGAATATTGTTATATACATAAATGTTGCAAATTAGTTGCAAATGGAAATTATTATAATGTAGGCCTAATATATTTCAATTCTATACGCGCATTTGTTTTGGTTTTTATATTCTGTTTTATATGACAGACAAGCCGAGCGCTCACATTGATTAATATAAATTATTGGTGAATAAATTGAAGACAAGGTTCAAGTTGATTTTTTAGTGCTCTCTGTATAAAATTATTTTAAAGAAATTAATCATGGCTTTTATATCTTGGTAAGTGCTTACAGAACTCAATATTGTTATAAAATTTTGTATTTTAGTTCATGATATGTTATACATGAATAAATATAATAAGTTTGTGTAATATTCATAGTTTAATTTAGATTACTTACTTGTAGGAATAACTGTGACGTTATATTAAATTTTTTAGGTTACATGTAAGATGAATATAAAGCAGGATGAACCAATTTCAGCATTTGCTTTTTACTCCAAAAAATCAAAACGAAAAAGAAAACGAGGCAGTTCTGTTACAAATACACTTTCAGAAAGTCTCAGCACAGAGTTTAGTAAGGTAAACCATAAAAAAGACGATTTTCCAAATGAATGTAAAAAAGTATTAAAGTACTCAAGTTTTAGCAGTGTAAAAGATCATATTACATCAAATGTTCCTAAAGGAATCAAATGTTCCCATATAAGAAATGGTGTTAAATTTGAAAGTAATATGAATAAAAAATCAAAAAGGAAGAAAAAACGGTTTCTGGGTAGCAATACTATTTCAGATCTTGCACCAAAAAAAGAATTAAAACATAAGAATGTAAACAGTATAAAAACGCGCAAAAATAAAATTAAAAAAAATAAAAGCAGTGTTGAAAAGAGTAAATTTAAGAAAATAATGAATACCAATAATACTATAAGTAATTCACCTGAATCAAGAATGTCAATAAATGGAAGCTTTTCAAGTGTCATAACTTGTGAAGATGAAGTTGAGGAAAACAATGAATATCTTGATGAATCAATAAATAATAATGATCACAAATCATTACAAAACCATATTGAGGAATCTATAGAAGATAACCAGTTAAAAATGGAATCATACTGCCTGAGTAAAGAAATCTCGGAGTTGTCAGAAAATTTGAATGGAAGTAGCGTAGATGTTGCTGCTGGACTGTTAGACTGGATGATAAAACCTGTATCGTTACAGACATTCATGAGGTATGTAATTCTATAACATTTTTGATTTTTTCATGAATTCCAGCTGTTCTGGTAACATTCATGGAAATTAATTGTATGCTATAATATATGAGTATGTGGTACATTCATGAAGTTTTTGGATAAAGCGTAAGAAAATTTGGCAACTTATTAGCACTAGTTCATTAAGGTACTCTTCTCCTTCAGTGTAGATTCCTTATGAATTAATACAATGGGCAGTAATTTTCCTATTTCCAAAAAGAGTTAAAATCTGGAAAAGTATTAAATTTTTTAAAATAAATATAAATTTATTTTTATTTAATGGTTTGCATTGTGTTGAAATGATTACCTTATATCTGAAATTAAAAAAAGGCTGACAAATATGGTTAGCAATGTTATTGTACATTTTTCTATCTCCTTTTGTACAAAATTCTAGATTAATAATGGGACTCGTATTTAGGTTGTCAAAAGTTGGTAATAACTAATTTGTTTTGATTGTTAAAAAGTATTTAAACTATATTGTTTTTAATTGAAAATATGAAAATTTTGAAAGAGAACCCACCCAAAAAATTGTTTTTTGTTTAATGAATATTTTTGTAAAACTGTATATAACACTGAAAGAAGTTTTGTAAATGATTTACCAAGTTTAAAACAAAATTGAATGTAGATTTTGATTTAATTTACTTCAACTGGTCGACGTGTACAATAGTGTCAAATAGTTATGGTGAATACAGTTTTGGAACTTATTGACAATAGCTATTACAAGGTTAAAATTATTCTCACTTTAATATAAGCTATGATAATTATTATAAATAAATAAAACCTCTTAAATCACAAAAACCATTTATTTATACCCTGATATACATATTGATTTTATTTATTTATACAGTGGAGTCCTGATAATTCAAACTTGGATAATCTGAAAGTCCACCTAATCCAAAACTGAAATTAGTTCTTAGGAATAAAATACTGAGAAAAAACAATGAATACGAGCATTATGTAGTTAAAATTAGAGTAAATTTCAAAGATATACAGTGTAATGAACAAAAAAGAACAATGTTATAATGTAGTACGAAACTATGTAGGTTTAAAAAGGTTTAGTTTTTCTAAGAGAAAAAGACCTCTCTATAGAAGTGAAATTATGCTAAAGCTAACAGTTGAGGTAGACAGTGCCCAAGGCAGATAGCGTCTACATCAAAGGCAGTTGCAGCGTCCAAGTGGAATACCTTCTGCTCACTGTCGTCGTCTTCTTCACCTTCACTCTTGTCTAAGATTTTGTCTGATTGTTTCCAGACAATTTCTCACTTGTTGAAGAAATACAAAACTACGATGTTTGACCGGTTTTTCTTCCAGTGATCGTAGAATTCCACATTCAAACTTAACTGCCAATTTTGATTCACTTTCACCATTGTCTAGGTGTTTTAACACTTCAAGTTTGTATTGTAGTGTAACCAAAGTATGTGTCCATTTTGAAGCCATTTCACTCTATTCACATAAAAAAACAGTATAATAAACAAAACGGATTCTAATGCAAGAAGTAGCAAAAAAAAGATTTGTGAAGTTACGTGATTTCAACTCATTGGGGCTGCCAAACATACGAATAGTTGAGCAGCACAATCATTCTAGCTAGCGATGAATTGTGTTACTAAGAACACCACTAACAATATGAGGTATGAATTTGAGTACACTCGTAGTGTTAATTATTGTAGTTACACTGTTTTATATCATATTAATAGCGTTTGAGGATAGACAATTGCTTTTTAGTACTGTTTTATATGTTGTCTTTAATAATTATGTTTATTTTCTCTCAGGGGAGCCTGTAACCCCTAGAGAGCGCGTTCCCAGGTGGCGGATAGGGGAATGCCTTCAATGGTTTACCATTGGTTGGTAGGAGTGAAATAAAATAGCTCCCGCAGACCAACAGGTAGAAGTCCAACCTCTCGAGGCAATGGCACTCACCATGACTAGTGCAATGAATATATGTGATATTAATGATACCGCGTTCGGGGGCATGCCGACAAATATGCTCCGACAGCAACTCTTAAACAAGCCAATGCTACCGCGTCTGAAACAGCTGACGCGTTGTGTCCTGCAACTTTAAACATCTTACAGTTGAACGTTAACGGCACACAGAGAAAGATGGACTTACTCTCATGCCTACTTCACGAAAATAATATCCAATTAGCCTGCCTACAAGAGACTAAACTAAATCCAAATCTAAGCCTCAAGATCAAAGGCTACACGGTTATTAGGAAAGACAGAACAAAAAATCTCGGAGGGGGTCTTGCCTTCCTTGTGAAAACTCCTATTGTCAAGTATGAAGAATTCTCACCAGCTCACAATCTACCTAATGACTCCAATACTGAAGCACATGCTATCAATCTTCTCCTACCCAAATGCACAATAACAATTGTCAACGTATACCATCCCGACAATTCTGTACTTGACTCTGACTTCATTAAACACCTCTTCCCCTCCTCTTCTGACATCAAACTACTTCTTGGCGATTTCAATGCCAAAAGCCCCTCATGGGGATGCCCCCAACTTGACAGCAAGGGAGAAGATGTTGAGGACCTACTATTGGACTTAGATCTCTCAACTTTAAACACAGGAGAAAACACCTACCTATCAAAAACAAATGGCACGACTCCCCCCCTCGATATTACAGCAATTGACTTCTCACACCTCGACCTTGCTGAATGGAAAGTTGTTAAAACCGGCATCAGTGATCACTACCCAGTTATCACTTCCCTCAACCTTGAAGTCGATTCTGGACCCCAAAACAACAAATCGTGGAAATTTCGCAAATCCAATTGGGATAACTTCACAAAAACCCTTGAAACTCATTGCAAACAGTTCAAATTTTCACTTGTGGTATACAGAAAGCAGCAAAGCTCTTCATCCCAAAGGGAAAGAGAAAGAACAATTGGGTGCCCTATTAAAATCCCTTTATTAAAATCAGTACATGCCAAACAATTTTCTTCAAAGATTAAACACAATTATACATAAAGTTCACATTCGAATTTCCACCTGCACCAATGATGTTAATTTCTAGTTTTGGTTATATTTCATGTTCAACATTTTATTTCAAGTAGAGTAAGCTTACTTAAAATATTTATGAATATAAAAGTTTTGTAATACTTCTGTGGATAAAACAGTGTAACCTTTGGAAAATACTCCAAACAATTACTGTTTTGTTTTTCTTGTTATGAATTTTATTGTTGTTAATCACATGCGGACTCAGGATATCGTTGTTGGCCATTAGCAAAATGTTACCGTTAGATCTTGACTATAGCTTCCTAAACATTTAATTCAACTAACTTAGTGAGAAACAGGCACATAATGTTAGAGATATTCATTGGTGTCTAGGCTGGCTACAGGGTATCGTTGGCCATTCACAAAATGTTTCAGTTTGATCTTAACAAATGAACAGCTTCCTAAACTTATAACTCAACTAACTTAATAAGACACAGGCACATAATGTTAGAGATATTCATTGGGTCTAGGCTGGCCACAGGGTATCGTTGGCCATTCAGAAAATGTTTCAGTTTGATCTTAACAAATGAACAGCTTCCTAAACTTATAACTCAACTAACTTAATAAGACACAGGCACATAATGTTAGAGATATTCATTGGGTCTAGGCTGGCCACAGGGTATCGTTGGCCATTCAGAAAACGTTTCAGTTTGATCTTAACAAATGAACAGCTTCCTAAACTTATAACTCAACTAACTTAATAAGACACAGGCACCTAATGTTAGAGATATTCATTGGGTCTAGGCTGGCCACAGGGTATCGTTGGCCATTCAGAAAATGTTTCAGTTTGATCTTAACAAATGAACAGCTTCCTAAACTTATAACTCAACTAACTTAATAAGACACAGACACATAATGTTAGAGATATTCATTATTGTCAATGGCAGACACAGGGTATAGTTGGCCATTAGCAAAATGTTTTCGTTGGATCGTAACAAATAAATAGCTTCCTAAACATATAATTCAACTAAGTTAGTGAGAAACGGGCACATACTGTTAGAAATATTCATTTGGTGTCCAGGCTGACCACAGGGTATCGTTGGTCATTAGCAAAATGTTTCCATTTGATCCTAACAAATGAATGGCTTCCTAAACTTACAATTCAACTAACTTAATGAGAAACAGGCACATACTTACTTCTTACTTCTTCGTGCAGGTGTCCAGCTTAACTATAGCCGATGGCCCGATATCCACGATATATATATGATGCTATGGCCCACAGGTTCTTCTTAACTAGAATATCTTGCCACTTTGTCACAATTGGTCTGAGGATGTCTCTTGTAGGTAATGGGTAAGTCTAGCAGGATGTGTTCAATTGTTTCGCTCTCTACACCACAGAGTGCACACAACGGAGACTCTGTGAGATTAAAACGAAATAGGTACTCCTGTGTCACCAGATGTCCGGTTCTTGCTCTGGCAGCAAAAGATGCTGTTGATCGTGCTACTTCCCTATATTTGTCCTCGACTGGTGGTTCTGGTTGGAGCTGGTAAAGGTGTCGACCGGTAGACTCTTTTTCCCAACTTTCACATCAAAGTTTTCGGAAAACTTCCCTGCTTACACTTTTGCAAAGTAGCAGAGAGTGTTTGCCTTCATCTGTAGATCCTATGGTTGAGGCTATTTTTGCAATTTTGTCAGCCTTTTCGTTTCTGGGTACTCCGCAATGGGCAGGTACCCATTGAAGAGTTAATTCCTTCCCGCAGTCCACTAGTTCTAGGATGGTTTTTCTTATTTCTGATATTCGAAACGAGTATGAACTTGTAGAATTACTTAACAATGACTGAAGGGCGGCTTTCGAATCCGATAGGATGCATATTTTTGAATTGCCCTTTAAATGCACACAGCTAGTCAGGGCTGCACTTATAGCCAAAAGCTCAGTATCCATGCTGGAATTGGAATTGGCTGGAATGTAAACACAGTCTCCGTTCGATTGATTATAGTAGCCTGCCCCCGATAAGCTCTTCTCCCGGTCGAGCGACTCATCTGTGAATATTTTTATGTGGCTTTTGTATTGAGATTGAATCATGTTTAATGTTATTGTTTTTAATATTTGTAAATAATCTTTCTTGCTCACCTCATGTGGCAGGTTGAGTGCAATGTTTATCTCGGGCCATCTACTTGGGGGCTCCATATAGTAAGTCGGAATTTTCACAGGGACAAAACAAGGCATTTTGGTGGACAGTTGATTAATTTTATAGCTGAATGACTGCTTTATGTTGGAATCATATGACACCATGTTACTTAATGGGCGGATTGGTGTAATAGCCTTTATTGACAAGTATTTGGTCCATATTTTTTTATCGATATAGAGTCCAACAGGTTCAACTCCCAATTCAATCTCCATGGCTGCTATAGAGGTGGTTTTGGTACACCCTAAGCATAAACGAATTGCAGCAGATTGTAGAGTTTGCAGTCTTTTCAGGTGAGATTTCGCCATCGAACCCCACACTTCACATGAATAGGTTGCCTTAGATCTCAAGAAGGCAATATAAAACATCTTTAGAGTAGTTGTATCTGCGCCCCAATCGCGGCTGGCCACGGCTTTGAGAGCATTAAGTCTTGATACACATTTTTCTATAACATACTCCAAAAGGATCCCTAGTAGTTTAGGGGACCTATTATATTTCAATCGCTTGCCAAATATTTTGAGTTCGGGAGCGAAAGAACCCAATTTATTTCGACGGGTGAAAAAAGTGCAATCGGTCTTCTCCGCCGATATAGTTAGAGACCATTAGAGCACCAATTAGTGAATTTATCCAGTGAGGACTGAAGGATTTCAAATGCTTTTATATGATCAGTGGATGTGACCCAGATCGTTATATCGTCGGCAAAACTCATACTATCTAACTCAGGTGGAAATTCGTCCGCCATGTCGTTGAGGGCAATATTAAATAGGTTGGGGCAAATTATTCCTCCTTGAGGAATGCCGTTTTTGTTTCGGAACAATGAAGATAGTGAGCCATTTCCTGATGCTGTTATTAGACGGTTTTGTAAAAAATTTCTTATGAATTGCAACATTTTACCATGTATTCCGAGCTTCATGCACTGTAAGATGATGGTTGAATGTGGAACTTTATCGAATGCTGCCTCTAAGTCCACCATAGTGGCCACTGTGCTTATTTTGTGGTCGAACCCTTTGTAAATTTTATTAGTGAAATATAAGAATGCGTCAGTTGTGCTCCTGTGCCGTCTGAACCCAAATTGTTGGTTCCCCAGCATTTCGTCATGTTCCAGCCTCCAGGATAATCTCTTGCTGACTAACCTCTCCATCAACTTCCCCAAGCAAGATGTTAACGCTATCGGCCGATAAGAGGTAATATTTTTCCCATCCTTCCCCGGTTTTAAGAGGGGGATGATTTTCGCTGTTTTCCATTCTTGAGGGAACTTCCCAGTTCTCCAGATAGAGTTGAAAAGCTGAAGTGTCTTTACTTTCATTTCCTTCGAACAGTGCGATAGCATCTCATTGTGAATATTATCTTCTCCGGGCGCGGCTCTTTTTAAGAGAGATATACTATCTTCCAGTTCGGCTAATGTGAAAGGAGAGTCGTTTGGATCGGAACAATGAAACAGCAGTTCAGTTCTACATGTTAGGAATTGTTCGATGGGAGTAAGAGCCTTCGGCCAGGCAATTCTCCGCCCTGCTTTTTCTGAGTAATGTTTAGCAAATTCTTCGGCCTTCAATTTGTTATCCGTTATTAAGTCTCCATTTGATTTTCTAATAGAAATAATTTTCTGAGAGCATTGACCATTTGTTGCACGGAAGCGTTTCCAGACTGTGCTGGATGGTGTGTTCGCGTTCATTGAACCAACAAAACTTTTCCATGATTTTCGCTTTGCTTCGATGATGGCTTTGTACAGGGTAGCTTTACATTTATTGTATAAAATCCTGTCGTGTAATGACCTGGATTTTTTCCATTTCTTCCTGGCTGAAATTCTATTTTTTCTCAATTCTTGGATTTCTTGACTCCACCAGCTGTTCATATATTTTTTCTTTCCATTCTGGGATTTTTTTGGGATGGATTTTTCAGCTGCGTTCTCAAGAATCGATTCAATGATTTCTGAAGTTACATTTTCCACTAATGAGACAATTTGAGTTTCTTTTTCAAAAAAAGTCCAGTTAGCTTTTGAAAGTTTGTATTTACTGTGGACAATCGTATTGTTGGTAATTGCTTTCCTTCCCCCATCAATTTCGAAGAATACCGGGAAATGATCACTTCCTAAGTCCTGGCCTATATGCCAATTTAATAATTTGTTCATCATTGCTGGAGATGAAATAGTCAAGTCTAACGTACTCGAACTACCTGTTGACGCCGACTGGAAGGTCAGTTCGAATTTTTTGTTTGCTAGTACCTGATTATTGTTAAGCAACCACTTGAAGAGTATTTGACTGTTTTGATTAGTTGGGCCTTTGTTCCAACTACAGTGTTTGCTATTGAAGTCACCCACCAATAACACATTCTTATCATTGATCTGTAAGACATTAAGATCTTCTTCATTAATTCCCTGATTCCGTATATAAACATTAACGAGGGTGAAGGCGATGCCATTGCTTACTTGTATCTTATATTTGGCTAGCTCAATTTCATCTCTTACAATAATTTCTTCATTTTCCACTGAGAGTGTCTCATGGATCAATGTAACTAAACCACCTCCTCCACTGTTTTCTCTGGAGACATTAAACATTTGGTAACCTTTAAAGCGAGGGTGGTACTTTTGATTTTGATGAAGTGAGGACTCCTGAATACAAGCTACTTTTATTTTATTTTCCTCCAATTCTTTTAAAAAACCCCACTCCTCTCAGTCTCATTATGAGATTTTTGTCAATATTAAAATGACTGCGTATTGATTTAATACTTTGTCCCCGAATATTCCAAAAAATGACTTTCAATCTGTCAAGATGTTCTCGCCTTGCTGTTAGCGTGGCACGTCTGGGGTCCTGAAAAGGACTGTTTGCAAGGTTTAGCATCGTTTGTGTGGGACTTTCACAAGGAAAGCTAATGTTGACGTTCAGTTCACTGTGAATATTGCTCATGTCGTGCAAGATTTCACAACTATCCAGGGGCAGGACGAGGACCAACCAACTCACCCCCTAAGGCACATAATGTTAGAGATATTCATTTGGTGTCCAGGCTGACCACAGGGTATCGTTGGTCATTAGCAAAATGTTTCCGTTTGATCCTAACAAATGAATGGCTTCCTAAACATGTAATTCAACTAACTTGATTAGAAACAGGCACATAATGTTAGAGATATCCATTGGTGCTAGGCTAGCCACTGGGTATCGGAAGCCATTAGCAAAATGTTTCCGTTTGTCCTTGACATAGAATGGCTTCCTAAACTTATAATTCAACTAAAGTAATGACAAACAGGCACATAATCTTAGGGATATTCATTGGTGGTCATGCTGGCCATAGGGTAACGTTTTTAAGCTAGTGTTTTTAATGAAGGTATTCTATAATATGGATTAAAATGTATATGTGATTTGTTTGTTCATTAAATATGTTTTGAATTTAGTTTTAGTATTTTTGTAATTTTTATTTGTTGAAAACAAATATTTCCAGAAAAATAACAATGATTTGCTATCTTCCCATGGTCGATAGATTTTAAAATGTACTGGCCAAACAAAAAGAATGTCCACTAAAAACGCCATATTAACTTACAGAAAGAAATACAGTTTTATGATATTTGATAATTGCCACTAAATGCAAAACATGAACAAAAAGAACATAATATGAGAAAAAAATAAATTCATCACACTCTACAAAATTTTGTTAAAAACCCTCTTGGCAGAAACATCGCACAGGATAACATTTAAATCTGCAATACAACAATAAAGTTAAACTTCGTTGTCTTCAAGTTATATGTACAGTATATACAAACTAAATTCCACATTGGCTAAACGAGTCACAGCTTTCAACAAAGATTCTAATAGTATGTATACTTTTTAAATAAGGCACAGTTTCCCATCTGCTGATTCCATATTAGAAGTAGATTTACACAGAATTTAAAAATTCTTGTCATCAAACCACTACCATCTAGCTTAGCAAGGCTTCCTAGAGGTTGGGCCAGAAAATGATAAAGACCCGTTAGTGCCTAGTGATCAAAATGTCATTATTTTTCATTATTTTGTTCTTAAATTAACCATACGTTTCTTCAGCCAAACAATATTTTCAGTAATTAATTTTAAAGTTTATTTGCTTATAATTTTTCTAATTATTTCTAACAAATTTGTGTTTTTACTAAACAGGAAGATGCTTATGCCAAGGCATTAATCGAAAAAAAGTTTAGGAATTAAAGAAATTATGAAAAATACACTCATTTCTGCTTGATTTGTTTGTATAATCATTTCTGCTGACTTTTAATTCTGATATAAAACCAGACGTTACATTATTTTTGCCAATTGAGGGTCAAAAGATTAATAACCAAAATACTGTAAAAATGATGATTGCAAAACTTATAAATTTTGATTGAAATAATATAATATGATCATATTGATTATAACCAGGTATAAGTTGGATTGTGGTTTTGGTCAGCATCAAACTAAAATATGAAATATCTGTATTGATGGATCTTGAAAAATGAATTTAGTTTTTTATTGTATAATCATATAAAATATATATGTAGATTCAATTAAATTATTTTGTATTTGTACAAAAATACTAAATTATTTTGTTAATAATCTTCTAATAATTGTTCAGGAAATATTGGGAAACTACACCATTATTCATTAACCGTACTTTTAAAAATTACTTTTCTGCACTGCTCAGCACAACAGAAATAGATTCAGTTCTGAGGAACAACAATATTTTATTTGGGAAACACATAGATGTTACTTCTTATTCCAATGGAGTTAGAGAAACCCACAATCAAACTGGTATGCATACATTTTTTTTTACTTAATTCTGTGTTAACATAATATTTCTGATAGTGCTTGTAATACTTCAGTCTGCCAGAAATAATTCATGAGGCTGCTATATATTTATTTATAATATACTAAATGCTTTTACGAGTAACTCCTATTAATCTATTCTACCCTCAATGTCGGTTTTCTACATTGGTGTTAATTAAATGCTTACATGGTAATTCTGTCTAGATTCTATATAGTAAATTATGCGTAATGATTTAATTTTAGAACATGGTAATTACATATTATAATAACTTCTATGTATTTTAAACTTTATGTTTCTAATTTCTCCATGTTATTGTTATTTTTAGTATATCTAAACCTCACTACATTAAATCTTTAAAATACAGTGGATCTAACTTCGTCAAATTTATTAATATCTTTCTAATTTTATTTGTAATGCATAAAGAACTGATATATGTGTAAGAATATATTAACAGATTCTTCTTTATTCGTGCTGGTGCATGAAAAACTCAAAACCTTAGCAGGTACAAAAAAAATTTTTTATCACATAAATCTCTTTGTTACCATAGGACAGTTGCAATGATTTAATAAAATTATTAATTAAAATATTTGAAAATACATCACAATTTTGGTAGCTTTAAGCAGTTTCAGCACTCATAAATGGTTCCATGTAAAAAATAATTCTTTTTCCTAATATGGTTATATAAATATAAATTATTGTAAAGTGTATTAGAATAAATTAAACAAGATTTCTGTCCCAATATTCAGAGAATGATACCTGTGGGTCCAATGATGTTTGAAATATGGTACCCAAAAGTCTTATCTCAAGAGTACTGAAATTGTTATTTACAGGGACAGTACATAACAAATTTCTTTTATTGTTAATGAAATATTTTGAATCCCTAAGGTATTATGCGGCTTTCATGATGGCTAGAAACTAAGTCTTCATCAAGCATACACTCACTCGAATCCTCTGATAAACTTATTATGTCTAGCTCTGCTTTGCCAACACATTCCGCATAATTTCTTCTTGAAAGGTAATTTTTTGTAGGGCCATTTTCAGTTTGGGAAATAGTCAGAAGTCGCAGGGAGCCATGTTGGGGGAACAGGGAGCTTAACTTATCACAGGTGAGGCAAGCTTAATGAGATAAACAAAATGAGCAGGTGCATTTTTGTAATGGAGCTTCCAAGTTTTTGCTGCCCGTAGATCCAGTCATTTGTGCCATACATCATCACATCTTCTTATTGTGCCATGTCCTATGGAGCATTGGCAATTGTCAGCGCTATTTGAACCTCGTCCACTGCTCTTCTAAAAATTCTTTCACTGGCTCCATACCATTGTTGTAAGTTCTTCAACCAAAATGCCCTGCTGCGGCTTGGCCATCTTGTACCATCAACTTTGCATTGTATAGTAACCTGAAGGAGTTGATATTTTATGTTAGGTAAAACATGCCTAAAATATTATAATTTTCACTTTGGGGTAAACTGAACACATAACATCTAAGAATATGAATCCCGAACAGTAGATTAGTATTACAGCTAGATAGTACAGCCTTCATTTTGATTTAAGACAACTCAAATTCGTTCTATTATGGACTTTATTTCCTATATGGTGTTCCAATTTTCATTAAGCGTGCTTCCCAAATATTTGTACTGTTAGACGTGTTCTATGAGTTTCCTTCTTATTTTCTAAGGCTGCTTAAGGTTTTCTGTCATTTTACAACATAGAAACTGACGAGCACTGAGCTTAAGCCTTCAGCAATAAATCGACTGCTAGTATCTGAGGCTTACTCGTGGTATGAATAGTGCATGATACCATATCTCTACCAAGCTTAACTCCCCGATACTTCATTTTCTTACCCAGGAACGAAGAAGATCTGATACATCCTGAATAGTCCTCATATTTTATAGGCCATTTAGTTTTATAATGTTTATAAGAATTTATATATATATATATATATATATATATATATATATATATATATATATATTACCTAGTGGTCTTGCAAATTTATAAGGTATTATAATTCTAGTTTTAATGTTAAATTTATAACTATTCTGCAGCTTATTTATTATAAGGATATAAATAATTTTTATTTAGTATTATTAAACAATTGTAAAGTCTGTATTTATTTGTTTGTTTTGGGCTTGAATCCAAGACAAAAGCATTAATAAATATAAATTTCTATAAAATATTTGATAAATTAATTTTATAATAGATAAGTTGTTGATGAAAGGAAGAAAGAAATTTTATAAATTGTAAAATCTAGGTAAGAGAATCTTTATAGATTAACTTACAGAAGTAGAACTTCTATAAAAAAAGTTATTAAAAATTGTGTTTATGTAATAAAAAAATGTTATATTGAGTGCTATAATAAATTATTTTGTTGGTAAACATTTGAATTAAAACCGTTATCACTTAAAATATGTAAATGTTATGATATTGATTCCTTCAGTATGGCAAAATTTCTTTCACTTTTTTATTCTAATAAAATTACATATTTCAGTTCATATTTTATTCCATAATTAAAATATTTATAATTCTAATTTATGTACCTATGAACACTTAGGTCGTGCGCAGCCTCATGTTGTATGGGATTATTATCTTAATGGTTGCAGTATACGCCTTTTAAATCCTCAAGCATTTGTTAAAAAGATTCTCACTCTGAATTCAACATTACAAGAATATTTTGGGTGTTTCATTGGAGCCAACGTTTATCTGACCCCTCCAAACTCACAAGGGTTTGCTCCCCACTATGATGACATTGAAGCGTTTGTTTTGCAGATTGAGGGAAAGAAAAGGTGGAAAGTATATAAACCAAGGTAAATTGAAATTTTATACCCCTAAAACTAATATTTGTAAAAAGGTAAGAATAATAATAATTAATAATAATAATTTCTATCTTAAACTTATAAGTATTGCATAATTGAGTGAATAATTTTTAACTTACTTGCTGACTCGTTTTGAAACAATCAATTTTATTGATGATGCTGTCCAACTACTGCCTGGGTTGACTTCATCAATGAAATGATTGTTTTGAAACACGTCAGCAAGTAAGTTTAAAAGTATTCACTTAGTTACGCAATAATTACTTAAGATTACAAGCAGCTTTTGCATAAGAAAATATGTTTGAAAAAAGTCAATTCATTATATTTACTTAAAGTATTGCTTAAAGTAATGTTTTAAGACTATTTTGTTGCCAAAGTGAAAACTACAAATAGTCAAACTGAATGATGACTATTATTTTCAAAAATTTCAGGAAAGAGTTTTTCAAATCCCTCAATACATATGTTTACAGGAATCAACATGAGTACTTGGATCGTTTTTCTAGTCCGAATTTTTCTGAGGCTGAGATAGGTGAACCAATTTTCAATACAATTTTGGAAGCAGGAGACTTGTTGTACTTTCCTCGAGGTTTTATTCATCAAGCATCTACAGTCCAAGGAGAACATTCATTACATATTACGTTGTCAGCCTATCAACGGACTGCATGGATTGACCTACTAGAGAAGGTCAGTGTCTGAATATTACTGTTTAGAACTTTAAAAATTAAGAATATAACCCTAAAATATAAATTAACTTATATCATTCAAAATGAATAAGTGTTTAACATCTTGTTTTTATTATATGTATTGACTTTACTGTTTATGTTAAAGTTTTCATTGCAACTATTATGACTATAATTTGAGAAACATTGAAAAATCCAACTATGTAGCATGCATTAGAAGTACTTGCAACAAGATAGCTTAGAAGTACTTGACTCCATCTTCAACTTGAGCTCCTAGTTTTACACTAAAACACTAGAGCATATCACACTTGCCTATAGTAGCACTTACTTCAATTAGTTAATGTGAACAGCAGTTTAGGGAGATGTATCCTACTGTCTGGGTCTGAGTTGACAATTTGATACATCTCCTGTTGCAAAGCACAAAAGCCCTCATCAATGCAACTATCGACTGGGCGAGCAAACTGCATCTCACACAGCAATCAGCAGGAAGAAAATGGGAAAACCTTGTCACTAGAGGACCCATCGACCACAGACTTCCTCGAGCTGTAGGTGTTGCCAAATTCAGAATGCAAACCTGCCACGACTACCTGATCACCCATCTACATCGTATCAGTGTGCTGCCAACACCGGAATGCCCTCTCTGTGGACACAATACGATGGATGCGGATCATCTGATGAAATACAATGCACTCGATTATTCTGGAGATGATGATGACCCACTTGTTCGTCTATACTGGTCAGCACATCACCAAATGGTTCAACATCCAAGGGTGGGCGTTGGCTAGTAAGTAAGTAAGGACACATCTCCTGAAATAGTCATCCTCATAAATCAAAAAAAGTGCTCTATAGGCAAATGTAGCATGTAAATATATGTTTAAAGGTTTAATAAGAGGTGTTTTGTAGAAAAAAATAGAATTTATAGTTTTTGTTGATTATTTATTTTTGACTTTTGTAGGGAAATTTGAAAGATTGTTTACTTTAATTTAACAATTAGACTCAGACCTTAGAGCTGGGACTCTCGAAAAGTGGTTGTGTGAGGATTGATTGATATGCTGGTGTCTGAAGTTTGATAATTTGCTGACAAATTGAAAAAGACAAATTGATGAACAAAAGCTTAAGTAAACAATAATTTTTTTTGTTACATGATCCAAACCAATATTAGCATAATTGTTCCAACTATAAATTAGTTTTTTTATACCTCATTAAAACAAGTCTTTGTCTGGTTTAAGCATACAGACTTCTTTCCTACAAATTCTGTCTCCTTCTTATCCCTGAATCTTTCTTGTTCTGTTTATTATTTTGATGACTATGTAGATTACAAGTTTGTTGATCACATTTGCTACATTAATTACATTTTAATCACTGTAAATACTGTCCAAATAGTGATGTTTATTTCTTATTTAGATATGGTCACCACTTGACTACTCCTTTATTGTATATTTGACCTTTTTCTAGCCTATTTGATTCCAGTTCAATTTCAGTTATTACTACTGTTTTCACACACACACACACACACACACACACACACACACACACACACACACACACACACACACACACACAACACACACACACACATACGAGTTTAGTTTTTTTGGCCATTTATTGTACAAAAAAAAACTTAAATACTGTTATTAGAGAATATCATTATAATTACATCTCACCACTCTTACTAAACAAGATTGACAAGGTGTGTAGAATGTATTGTGACCTACACTAAACTGCTTTTTAGGTTATACCAATGGCATTACAGAGAGCAACTCACAATAGCATTGCTTTCAGAAGAGGATTACCTCTCGGTTATCTCCAGTCTTTAGGGTTTGCTAGTAAACTTTCTTCTAATAAAAAAGAGAGAAAACAATTTATTCAGACTGCCAAAGATTTAGTCACCAAGTTAGCAGATCATTTAGATGACCTAGATAAGGCAGTGGACCAAATGGGAGTTGATTTCATGCATGATGCACTTCCTCCAGTTCTTACACCAGGTAAAACAGATTGTTTTTGTGATAATAGAGATTATATATATATATATATATATATATATATATATATATATATATATATATAATAATTTGTATGTTTCATCCATTAACCCTTAGCACTCGGATATTTTCAACATGCTTTGCGTCCCCACTTGTAATTAAATTGAGGCAAATTCCTTTCAATGTCTTTCAAGACATTTAATCATTAAAAAATAAATACTGAACTCAAATATAATTGTTGTATAGTTTTCATCTGTAATAATTGATGACAGTTATTAATAGTTTTTGTTACAGTCTAGCTGGAGGATACTGTTTAGCCTTGATGTAGGCCTGTTTATTTCAGTAGTAAATAATCAGTATTAGGTTCGTTCTGGTATAGCTTAAAGCTTATATTTTAGGTTAGATAGAAGAGGGTTAGACTCAACTTGGAAATAATCCGGTCTGTTACCGAAATATAGGTATATAGAAGAAATGGAACACTAGCACATTTTATATATTTGAAAGATATTTTCTCTTTTGTCAATCAGATAAGATTGTGAGCAAGTTACTGATATTTGTCAAATGAATCTAAACAATTTTTAACAATAAACCAAATAGCCGATTTAAATTGTTTTTTAGGACTTAAAATATAAATTTTACAAAATTGGTTGTAGCACATTGTATAGTATAAATATTTGTAGAACTGGAAATGGTTACATTTTTATTTAACAATGTAATGTGATCTCACTATATCAGTAAATATATAACATCTATACAATATGGCTACAAATAAGAAAGGTTTTGCATTTGTATTTAAATAAATAAGTAATAAAAAAATTTGACATTTTTTTATTAGGAAAAAGTAATTGTTTTTGTAACTATCCTAAAAGTAGTGAAAATGCATAAGTCAAACGTTACAATGAAAAGTGAACAAATATGTCAGAATCAGCTAGTATGGAGATGCATTGAGAAAGTATAAAAAAGAAGCATTGTTATGTACATCTGTGGCTTTTCTCTGCTTTCCAATACTATTGAGAATGTTTACATGTAGAATAGCTAATTGCGTTTTACTAAGAAAAACAAATATTATAGAAACATTACAGAGAATATTTCAAAGAGTTCTTAATTTAAAAATGTAAAAAATCCTAATTTGCAATTTTTTAATTATATTGAGTAATACATTTCTTAAACAATTGATAAATTCTCATTTAAATAGATGGGTAGAATTTGAATGGTAAAATTAACAATAGCATTTGACAATAAAAATATTAATATTTTTATTTAATGTCTGTTAATAACTATTAACCCTTAGTGCTCGGATTTTTTAAACATGCTTTGCCTCCCCACTTGTAATTAAATTGAGACAAATTCCTCACCTGCAAGTTGCATTATTGTTTATAGAAAACTTTGTTTTCTCTTACATGATTTTAGTAAACTAGGCTATTTTTATTCACTAATACTGTATGTATATGATTTTATTATCTTATTTGTAGTTTTGCAGAGTATGTTATCTTTAAAAACAGTCTTCCGGATGAAGTCCTGGTTTTCTGCTGCATGATTTGTAGTGAAAAACTGTTTCCCTTCTAATTCCTTTTATCTTCCTGTTACTGCAAACTACACAATCCTTAGAACTACTTTTATCATTGGAAAAGAATGTAATTTCCCATTCAATCTTTCTTCCTTGTCAGTAGTTGATGGCCGACCCCTCTCTCTACACGGGTCATTCCTGATATCACCAATGTGTTCCCTCACCAAGTTTTGGCGAAACTATTTTTGTTTAACAAGATTTTCTCTCATTTCATTTTTTTGTTATTATAGATAATAAAACTGTTTACTACAGCTACATCTAATAGCCAGAAAAACATTTTCCTCCACCATTTATTTGTTCGTCTCGTAAAACTGCACGGTTCATTATATTGAACAGCTAAATCTATACCACCCATAAACAGGTTATATTTACAAATACCTGTTGGTTTAATTATTTTGTTTATGAAACTGAAATACATTCTAATAAATCAGGATCAAGTAAAAGATCAGGAATTTCAGAATCACTAATTGCACGTGAAGCCACGGCAAACTATGAGTAAACAAATAATCTGCAAAACTGTAACCTACTTGCAGCTTACAACGTAGCGGCAAACTAGATTTTGTGATGACTCACATATTCCTAGACATTTTCAACTTAGTTCACATTATTGTCAATAGAGTGAAATAAAAGATTGAATGTCGTGGGCTTCGCCGCAGACGAGCTATAGGCATTTGAAAATCGTGTCGGGTGACCCCCGACATACGAGTAAACTGCAATATACGCTTGGCGGGGCTCCCCCGACAGTCGAGTGCTAAGGGTTAATTTTGTATATATGCTAATGATAGATCACAGATAATTTTGCTTTCTTAAAACACTCAACATTTCGAATTTCTTTCTGAAATTCATTTTCAAAAGCTCAATTTTAATGAAACAATTACACAACATAACTTATTATTTATAAAATACATAATATTATATAAAACATAATAAAACTCTTAATAAATATCCCTTTACAATTTAAAATTGTTTCTCCTAAAGAAAAATAAAATTAAACCCTTGTACATTTCGATGACCATGTCATCATCATCAGAGGGTATTATTACAAAATTACAATCTAGAAAACAATAACTTACAAACTCTAGTTTGTAACTTGATTGTTTTCTAGATTGTAATTCTTTAATAAGGCCCTCTGATGATGATATCATGGTTATCAAAATGTATGTTAGGACTTTATCTTAGGTAACTTGTATTATCTGTTATTTTTGACTATTTTTATGGTATTGGGGTAATTTCCAATAACTTTATTGTAATATATTGTACCACTGTGCTTTTGATATTGTATGTAGCGTTTGAGCTCAAAATATATTTTATCTCATTTTCTAGTATTTGGTGTGTTTGAAACATGTTTTTCAAAAAAGTAATTACATAAGGCAAGAAACTAGATAAGTTGAATAGAGTGTTGATATTTATTGATTGCAACAGATTCATTCATAAGTATAACACTCTTTTTCAAGTAAGTTATAGTAAAACCATATACTAGAAGTTATTTAAAAATGCAGTATCAGCATGAAGGTAATGATTCCCTAGATAAAATTGGTTTATTGCTTATAGTAATATTGAGAGGGCTTTACTGTACATCTGTCAAGTATGACAGGCTAGTAGAACCTACTTGACTATCTACTGTCAATTAGTATGTAACACTGCCCGTCTTCAGAAATATTACTAATGATGCTACCTAAGTAAGGTCTATATATATTTATTTAAGTTTCCTGAAAATGTTTTATTTGTAGGTGAGCTGAAGTGTACTGTATTTGGTGATGGATTACATATGAAAGGCAATGGTATTTTGTCTGAGCACAAAGTAAACCCATCACAAGTAAAACTATTGCGTGCTAATGTTTGCAGGTAAGTCAGGTTACTTTGGTTTCACATCTAGTTTTCACTAGAGACAGAGTGAAGATAAATAGGTGGTGAGATAAATTTTAAAATCCGTTTGAATTACTATCACGAGTTATATGTCATCGATTATTTGTATACTGTATTTGCTGCACCGATTATTTGATGTATACTGTCAAGACATATGCTTCATCAACAGTCAATCATTGAATGTTTAGTCTGCTTGACCCTAGTTAATGTATTACTCCTCCATGCTTCACATTTTTCATGAGTTGACAACTACTTTTCCCTCATGAAACTGTCACCTTAAAGAGAGATATTTATATTTGTCCTAAGAATCACAGGATAAATAAAGTAGGATTTTTGTTGCCGTCCTAACAATGGTTTCTTATAACCAACTTATCAGCTGGCATTTAGGTCAAGCTTGTAGCCTACACTTTCCTCCTTTATCATCCAGTTACCAATATCTGAGTTGGATCGTATGGTACTCGATAATGAGGGTGATATTGTTAGTCACAGTGATGATTTAGTGTGATTATGTCCACATAGTTTTTCTACTGTTATTTTTCATAATTTGAAAGCATTTTTTTTGTAATAAACATAAAAAGTACTAAATATCCATCAAATGTAAATTATACCATATAGTTTTTTTCTCAACATTTGTAGTTTCAAATAATTTTATGAACTTTAATACCTGTGTTTTACAGAATAAACTAATTTTTATTTTATTATATTTTTTGTTCGTGAGTATGCAAGTAATGCTACACTATATATTTATGTGTATTATTATGCTATTTTATTATGAGTATATATATTTAGGTTAGTTCTAATAGAGCTTATTTAACCTCAGTAGAGATAATAGAACTTCAACATCAGTTAACTCCTTTTACCGTCTCCCTAACTTCTGCTATTTTTAACAACTCTATTTACCTTCCTTCTGACAGACTCTTAATATCTGGGTTCAATTAATCAATATTTATACAAAAAACATATAGTAATATATCATAAACTATAAATCTGTGAGATTTGGATATTTATACACATCTGTGGTTCATTTCAATCTTTTCTTTTACTGTTGTGATTATAAAAGATCATTGTATGATCAAAATATTTCAATAAGGTAATAAGTTTTTATATGTATCTATTAAATTATTTCCAAGAGATTGCAGTTATCTATTGCCACTAGGTAAGTCTATCAGTCTCCTAGTCCCAAAATTCATATATGTAATATGTTTCTGAAGTCTAAAATTACAATTTTTACAGATTAATTGAAGAAGAGGGGGAAATTCGTTTATACTATTCATTAGATAACTCTCTCGAGTATCATGCTGAAGAGCCCCAGTATTTAATTTTTACTCCAGATACAGCATTTATTATTCAATATCTCATTAAAAAATATCCTAGTTTTGTCTCTGTTGATGAAATTCCATATCCAGAAGAAAAGGAAGGTGAAAAGGTATGATTAAGATATTTTTATTTGCTATATATACATTCTTAGAAAAAGTAAGATATCGTATAGGATAGTATTATGTAAAATGATAATTTATAATACTTGGATACCTGTTGCCAAAATATATTTATAAAATAAAATATATTTAAGAAATAATTTTGACATACAGGTGAGGGCTAAATTAATTTTTTGCAGTTTTGATTTTTAATTATTTCTCTGTGAACTCAATTCTTTTGGTCTCTTTACTCTAAAAGTTGGCAAGTATGTAGTTATTTAATGTTATTTTCTAATTTCTGAATTGTAATTATAGAAAACAATTTTGTTCAATTCTTGTCAGTTAGCCGTTCAAGATGCTCTTATGTTATTTATAGTTGTGGAGTGTTATCCACCATTCCACTCACTCTGACAAACGAGTTATAATAGCTTTCCTTTAAACACTTGCAAGCCATCTTACTTCTGTGCGAACAAAAAAAAATTATAATCATATTTTGGCTTGTTTCTGGAAAAATGAAATAAGTTGAAGATACATTTAGTTAGCTTGTATAGAATTTCATGCTCTTTCAACTTCTCTATTTTTAAAGATCAGAGTGATCACTTAACCAGAATAAAGATTAGAATTTTTTTACATGAAATTTTTCAATGGAAATTTTATATCAAACAACAAAACCACAGTACTATTTCATTTAGAAAATTGTATATTTTTCAAAAGTATACATTAGTAGCTCAACTTGAATAAAAGTATTAGTAGCTAGTGATGGATGCAAATAATGTATGAAATACTATTTTATAAATACATTGAAAATCATTGAAAAAGTTTTGGAATAAATATTATGACATTTTTGTAGTTACGTTAATATTATTTTAAACTACACTAGATTTTTTAATACAATATCTCTAGGACTTTATTATTACTTCTACAGCACGAAAGCAATTCTTAACCTTTTCACGAGCACTCCCGAACATACTCGTTCGTGGACGGTGCGCAGTGTAGGAGCACTCCCGAGAATACTCTATTTGAAATTTCTTCTGTCAGAGCATACGCAATTATATTCTTTTTTGTCAAATATCATTACTACACCATCTATTGGTTAATATTTGAACTTCTTCGGTATTTGTTAGGCCATCTATTGGTCATTATTTGAACTTCTTTGGTGTCATCTGCTAGGCCATCTATTGGTAAATAATCGAAGTAACTTTTCTGTAATGTTTTTTGATCAACCATCTGGAAATCAGCTGACATTTCATGTTTGTCAGACAGGAAGTGTTTTTGTATGTATTTAACCTGTTATTTACCTATATTTGCCAATGTTTGTATAAAAATTGACATAACATCTCTTCGTAGGTAAGGTTAAGTTGGAAATTAACAAAAAAAATTTTTTGAAGAATAAATAGGGGTTTTGTATTTTATTTATTTATTATTTGGAACATTAAAAGTTAAAATATCTCAAAATCAGGAAAATATTAAAAAAAAAAACCTCGCTCCTATAGGTGACGCTAGTATTGAGAAACCCCGCTCCAGAAAAGGTTAATAGATGTCCAATGCTCTTGATTGTTCTAATCCTGAAAAAATATATAATTTATTTCCTCCCATAACGTTTTACACTATTAATGATTTATATAGTAACTATTCTATACATGATATTTTATATAATCACGGAAGGCAAACTTCAAGTGCATTGGTACGTTTCTCGGTGTTTTCTTTTCAAAGGACAGATCTTGTAACAGCAATTTTAAAAACATCTAAGTAAGCTTGAAAGCAAAGTTTTTAATAATTACTAATAATAAAATATAATGAATATATGAAAAGTTTTTCTCACTTTGTTGACAGCTAGGTTTTACTTGCTTACACAAAGGGATTTATGTACAGTAAATTCCCGATTATCCGTGGGCGGATTAACCGGTTTGCGGATTATCCGGGGTCTGCCATTGTTTTACAAATATCCAATTTTTATTCCAATCAGATTCTTGTGTTTAAATTTCCAAACGGCGAATTACGACGTAAATACATATAAGGCTTAATAGAAGTTAAGATGAAGGGAATAGATATGTAAATATGTACGTACTAATCTTTAGTTGAAAGTGAAGCATCCCGACGAGGGCCAGCGAAATAAAAGGGGCGAGCAGACTACTGTATATAAGAGACAATGACAAAATGCTTGGACGCCCGAAAACGATAATGTGTATCATAAGATTGTAAACAAATGTCAGCTAATCTCGGCTATAAATAGTCTAGGACGTGACATATGCATTATCTATGTCTGTCATATACATTATCGATCTTTATGGCTTTGTGACACAAGTGGCACAAGTAGACACTGTGCGACAAAATGGTTCTCAAGAAACCTAGATCGCACATTAAAGCTAAATCAATGCTCACAAAAAAACAGACGAAAGTGACAGATTTTTTTGTTAAAAAGTGAAAGTATTATGTGTAAAGGAAATTACATATGTACATACATACTTACTTTTGACATATACTTATGTACGTATTGTAAATAGTTAGACATATAAATGTACATGTTATAATCTGTCAAATACATCGACATTTTAAATTATTTTCTGTATTTATTTTGTCCTCTGAAAATTATTTGTGAATTGCATTAACCAGGGTCATTATTTGTGTAACTTATGGTATAATAATCGATTATCGATCGTTTTGCGTATTCTTTGTTCATAGCGGATTATCCGGGGAATTCGTTATCCGGCGTTGCCGGGCCACCCTATTCCGTGTGGAGTAATTTATTACCAAAATTTATTATATTTGTGTGGAAAAATAATTAATTACCAACTATGTCTTATTTATGTATTAGTTGATTTGAATAAATTAAATGATTACAGTAAACGAAAATATTATTATTTATGAAGCAACAGCAATCAAGATCGTAACCATTTCTGGTCGTTTGACATCGCTCGTCTCTCTCTCTCTCACTAAATGTCAGAACAAAACACAAAAAAGTACAGTAAAAACTCGATTAACCGTCACCGTCGGAACCGTGGCCATGACGGTTGAGCGAATAGACGGATAACAGAAACACTGTATCATTCCTCCGAAACTTAACCTTAATAAATTATATTATAGACAGATATCACTCTCACGGTTGAAGGTTTTGTGTAGCCTATTACATTAAAACAGAACTTTTAAAAGGTTTTGCCATATGACCAAGATGTTAACTAAATTAATTATTAGAGAACTAGCATGTAAGCTAATATAACTTGAAAGAATCGAGAATCGACTAAAGAATCGAGAATCGAAAGGAAAATTTTAGAATCGGAATCGAAAATTTTAGGAATCGGCCCATCCCTATATGAAAAGTTTTTTCTCACTTTGTTGACAGCTAGGTTTTACTTACTTACACAAAGGGATTTATGTAGTTAAGACAAATAAATATGGATCTGGACATAAATTTTATAACTTTAAACCCCCAGAAGTTAGAATTGTCAAAAAAATTAACTTTCTGTTGGACTTTTTTCATATTTAATTTTATAATGTTAATGTTTATAATACATTTTATTATTTTCTAAGAATATTTGAAATTCTGCTTGTATCATAAGCAGCTGTGATAAGTGCCTAAGCTGTTTGTTTTTAATCATGTCAAGAGTTGACATAATTACAAAGTCTTATACAAAGGTAAAGGCGCTTATCATTTTTAAGCCCCTACATACACTTCACTCTTGAACTTTCCTCATTTAGGTCTCTATGCCATTATTCAGGGTGAATTTTGTGGTATAGTGTGGATCATCTAACTGTGCACTTGGCCTTAAGAGATCGTGATGCCGAGATGTGAGGTGGAGGGCTGGGTTGAGTCGGTATAAAAACTTTCCTACGCATATGATAATGACTGTCAAAATACTGATTTGCGAGAGGCAGTCGATATTAGACAAATTCAACGACAAATTAGCTTCGGTATGAAATAACAAATAATCTTGAAATATGTGTAGATATATCAGAAGCTGTTTATATATAAAACATCCTGAATATGTTACATGTTTACAGAAGTGATAGTACATGAGATATCGAATGCAGAAGCTGTTGATGTGTAGAACATTCTGAATTTATAAGATGTTTTCAGAAGTGGTAGTAAATGAGAAATCTTATGCGATCTCTCAAGGCCAAGTTATGGTCTGCACTATATCAAAGTGAGGAGTATAGACCTCATTTTCTTACCCTGCCACTGATTTCAGTTAAATCTTTTCAGAAAATTTTCCTCAAGTTTTTGTTTTAATAGTTTGGTGATTATTTTTTCTTTTTTACATTTTTTACAAAATTTTGGTTTTAACCCATTGCGGTTCACAAACTAGGTCAGCTAGTCATGACAATGTATATATGTAGAAAGACTAGTCATTGATTAATTTGTTTGCTTCGAGAGTGTTTATTTTCTGATATGTCACACACAAGATTAGACATTTGTGCTTTCAAAGTGATATTGATCAACACTCTTATGCAATAAATAAAGAAAGATATTTATGGCCCACTTACCTTCTGTCAGACATCTAAACATAATAGAATGCTTCAGCAGTTTTTATGTCAACCGGAGTGAGAAGCTCAGTATAGATTTTACTCGATATCGGTCAGTAGCTGATGTTTGTTTGTAGTTTTTTTTTATAATTAGTGTATTCTTGTGTATATATAAAATGAACAATGATAATGGGATCCTAGAATATATAGTAAACTTCAAACCGTAAATCACTTTTGATTACAAATTGATTACACATAATAGTCAATTCAGAAATAATAAACTAAGGTACAAAATAACTAATAACAAAATTACATCATATAAAAAGTATAATATTTAATGCTTTGTAAGTGAGAATATTTTTTGTAGTGTAGTACGACTCAATTGACGTGAGGAATTATTTCGTACCCACTAGTGTCTTCATAATTACATCAGTAATGTGTTAATGGTTGTAAAGGCCATAAATGAAGTCCTAAGCAATTTTACTATTTGTACAATGTACTTTTCCAGTTGTACTTTGTTAAATATATAAAAGAGATATTTTGGTGTTTACGTTGTATTTAAAACCAAAATATTGTTTTTGAGCTATATAAGGAAGGGGGTGAGCTGATTGGTCCTCGTCCTGCCCTTGGATAGCTGTTTACATTGAACCGAACGCCAGCATTAGCTTTCCAAGAGAAAGTCCCATGTACAAGCATAATCAAACAAGCGTCTTATCCAGCCCTTCTAAGGGCTTTCGACGTGTCTCTTCAAGACGAGAACACCCGGACAGGTTGAAAGTTTTAATATGGAATACGACAGGACAAAGTATTAAGTCAATACGGCTTACTCTCGAGATTGACAAAAGCCTCATCATGAGAGCAAGAGGAATGGGATTTTTCCAAAGAACAGAAATATGGTGCCCGTCAAGAAGTATTGCGAAAAACTTACTAAGCGAAATAAAACGGAAAGCTAAACACGAATACGGGCACGTATCGATAGGTACAACATTCAAAGAGAGGGAAAAGTTGCGATCACGCCCGAAGTCACAACGCGTCCAACGAACAGAGATGGAAAAGAAATTGATAATCATGAGTTGGAATGCAAGGTCTCTGCAGAAAAAATCTGACGAACTAAAGAAAGTACTCAAAACTGAACATGTCAAGATTGCTTGTATTCAGGAAGCGTCTTTACCTGTAAATGAAAAGTACCATCCCAGATTTAATGGTTTTAAAATGTACAATGCCTCAAGAGAAGACCGTACAGGAGGAGGCCTGGTAACTCTAATTCATGATTCACTAATTGTGGAAACCTATGATATCATGATAAATCAAAAAAATCGAAGTCGCCAAGTTTAAAATCAGAATGAACAAGGATGATGTATTCAATCTCTGCAACGTTTATATACCTGGACAAGGTATCCGTAGCGACGACTTTCAAATACTTTTATCTATGGACAACAATGCTATCATTGTAGGAGATTTTAACTGTAAACACCACTCCTGGAACGACGGCCCTTCCAATGGCAACGGGAATGTTTTGTACGATTGGTTGACAACGGGCAACAAGGTGTTGCTGAACGATAAACTTCACCCTACGTATCAGTCTGCGTCAACAGGAACTTTAAGCACATTAGACCTGGTAATTACCAGTCCAGATGTGTGGAGGAGAGTGAATTGCTGGAGAGTAGGCGAAGATTTGGGCAGCGATCATCTGCCTGTGTATACTGAGATTAGAGTCAAGAACGAACAGATGGTAAACAACGCAGTTGTTCACAGCAGATATAAAATTGAGAAGACAGACTGGATTACCTTTACTGAAGAAACTCGCCTAAATGCCTTAGAAATTGAACATAATCTAACATCAATAGAAAACGGCATTTTAAATGCTGCAAACAAAAGCATACCTAAAAAAACTGGCAATAAAAAACAAAGTTACATGAACAACTGGCGGAATGATGGCATCGAAAGCCTTAGGAAAGACCGTATTAAGGCTCGGAAAAGATGGGTGAAAAACAGACACCCAAACAACAGAATGGAATATAATAGATGCAACGCTACCCTACGAAAAGCTATCACTGAAGCTAAAAGAAAATCATGGAGAGAGTTTGTCGGCTCTATGAATATAAACACCCCATCAAGCACGGTATGGAAAAAATTTAAAGCTACGAACGGTGAATCATCAAGGAAAATTCATTCATTGAAACTGGCGAACGGAGTGCTCCTGATAGCGGACCAAGAGAAAGCAAATGCCTTCAGCAAGCATTATTCAAATCGATCGGGAAAGCGAGTGTCTTGGCCTATGAATCTAACAGATGAAGAGCAATTCTTCACCTGCCGCACGGACCTGCTATGTCTACATGAAGATATGGATAATGCACCATTTACAATGAAAGAGCTGACAAATGCCTTGGCAAAAATCAACTGTTCATCTCCTGGGGCGGATAATATCCATAATGAGATGTTGAAGAACTGTTCACAAAAGATGCTCAGCAACATATTAAATTTATTCAATGATGTCTGGAAAACAGGAGAAATACTGCAAAAATGGAAAACCGCTCGAATCATTCCTATCCACAAACTTGGAAAAGACGACGAATCGCAACTAGAATCTTATAGACCCATAATGCTGACATCCTGCCTGGGGAAACTCATGGAACATCTAGTGAACGCAATACTGACATGGAGACTAGAAAACGATGATAAACTGAGCAATCTCCAATTTGGTTTCCGGCGTCAGAGGAGCACTGCGGATGCATTGTTATATTTCACAGACCAAATTTACAAAGGTTTTGAACGAAAGAAGGCTACAATTGCGGTGATGATCGACTACGAAGCAGCTTTTGACAAAATTCCGCATGCTACGGTTATCCTCCAGTGTATGAAGCTTGGCATAAGGGGCAAGATGTTGAAATATATTGTATCTTACCTGGAAAACAGGTGCATTCAGGTGGACGTCAATGGAACCATCTCATCAAATCACATTGTTGCAAATGGCATTCCCCAAGGTGGAATTATTTGCCCAACCCTCTTTAATATCGCACTTCACGATTTCTCGGCTCAGCTCCCTCCTGGAGTGTCCAGCTGTACATTCGCGGATGACTGCACAATCTGGGCATCGGATGAAGACCATCTCAAAGCGATAGATTTGGTTCAACTAGCTCTACACAAGATAATGGAATGGTGTGGAAAGTGGTCACTTAAAGTATCTCTAGATAAGACAGAGTGCTCTTTTTTCACGAGAAGAAATAATTTGGCAAACTACATACCGCAGTTACGAATACAGGATGTTCCCGTGAAATTTAACCCTAACCCAAAATTGTTGGGAGTAGTGTTGGATTCAAAATTACGTTGGGCAAAGCAAGTGGACTATGTTTTGGAGAAGTGCACATCGCGGCTGAATGCGCTCAAAGTAGTGGCCAGTCGCAACTGGGGTGCAGACACAACAACACTAAGATCATTTTACTTAGCCTTTGTACGCTCCAAAGCTACCTATTGCTGTGAGGTTTGGGGAGCTGCAGCCAAAACACACATTGACAAAATAGGCCACATTCAAGCAGCGGCTCTCCTACCTCTGCTATGGAAGTGGAACTGGGTGTTGAGCCTATTGAAATATATATCAGAAGGCAAATGTGGACCAAATACTTAAGAATACAGTCATCAGCGCCTAACCATCCTCTACACATCGTGATAAATGCAAGCAGTAACATCAGAAACTCATTCACGTGTCAAATTAAGTCCATGGCCTCCATGTTAATGTGTGGCGTTCCTGTGACATATGATGACAGACCAGGCATATGGAATGGAGTGGAAATTGTTGTGGAACTACCAAACCGGTTAACGAAAAACAACCACCCAGCAATCTTAAAAAGTGAAGCATTGTCCATGATAAATGAGCTTTATGATCGCCATATCAAGATATTCACTGACGGCTCAGTGAACATTGAAGGAAAAGTTGCGGGTGCCGGTTACTTTAACGAAACAACTGGTGATAGGTACTATGGGCCAGCAAACTCATTGTCCAGTATGGATGCAGAATTACTAGCTATAAATGCAGCGCTTACAAGTTGTTTATCATTGAAAGTATCGCAGGTGTGTGTCTTAACGGACTCCAAAAGTGCTCTGCAGGCTATCTTGAACTCCGAACCTACGGCATATGCTTTTCGTATCATGGAAATTAGACGCCTTGCGTGAGATTACTTTGCAGTGGGTACCATCTCATTGTAACGTATACGGAAATGAGGTTGCGGACCAAATAGCGAAAGCAGCCTCTAAAATGCAGCCTACAGATGAGGAGAGGGTTTCATTGCTTCACTGTAGGAACCAAAGCAACAAATATTTCTATAAAGCCTGGTCGGACAAGTGGAATCAGTTAACCATTGGGAGACACCTACACAAGATTCAACCCCTACCAACTGACGGGAACTTATATAAAGGGGTGCAAAGACAACTAGCATCTTTTGCAGCAAGAGCTAGAATTGGTCACATAGTTACGCAGAAGTACCTATTTCGCTTCAACCTTACTGATTCGTCGCACTGTGCATTATGCGAAGACGATGAAGAGGATCTGTAGCACATTCTTCTGCGTTGCAGCTATCCAATTCTTTCACATGACCTACTAAGAGCAGAAGTCAATGATTTTAAGGACATCCTTAAAAGTAAAAAACACTGGCAGCTTGCTTGTGCCGCGTACATTGGACATCGGGCCATTGGCTATGATTGATGCTGGACGCCCGTAGTAAGAAGTAAGTAAGAGCTATATAAGGAAGTTGTTTTTGGTTCTATTCATGTTTCCGCGTTAGAAAGGTATTTGAGGTAGGTTTGGCGATAAGAAATGTAGTTTGGATGGGACGGCTATTTATTGCCTGGTGGCATCATTGTGGTTGATGTTACTTATATCATGTTGAATCATTGCGATTAAAGTTATATCATTTATATCATGTTGCATCATTATGGTTGATGTTTATCATTTGCATCATTATGGTCAATGTTATATCATTTATATCATGTTGCATCATTGTGGTTGATGTTTATCATTTATATCATGTTGCATCATTCTGGTTAATGTTATATAATTTTTATCATGTTGCATCATTCTGGTTAATGTTATATCATTTTTATCATGTTGCATCATTCTGGTCAATGTTATATCATGTTGCATCATTGTGGTTGATGTTTATCAATTGTATCATGTTGCATCATTCTGGTTAATGTTATATCATTTATATCATGTTGCATCATTGTAGTTGATGTTTATCATTTATATCATGTTTCATCATTCTGGTTAATGTTATATCATTTTTATCATGTTGCATCATTCTGGATGTTATATCATTTATATCATGTTGCATCATTGTGGTTGATGTTTATCATTTATATCATGTTGCATATTTTTGGCTAATTATTGTGAAGATGCAGATGAAAAAAAGTCTAAAGAAGTAGTTTTATAAATTATAGTTTTTTTCTGTCATATATATATATATATATATATATATATATATATATATATATATATATAACAAAACTTACACTAAAATCAAATAGAAAACATACTTTAAATTTTTTATTGAATCTGCAGTTATACTATCTGATTATATTACTATTATTGTTGAACTTAGAGAAGAATATTTTAAATTTTACAATAAAACTTTCAAAAACAATATTTAAACAAAGTTTTGAATTTTGTTATGCTGGAATAATCCTGAAGGATTTTGTTAATTCATTGGCATACTTGGACAGAACATTTCTGTTGCCTTGACATTCCTGGACAGAACTGTTCCGTCCAGTGTAGCTCCTTGTAGTTTCACAGTTTTTTTCTGTATCACAGGATTTGCAGGCACAATTATTGTTACTATTCTTGAATTTTGTAGTCCATTACGTTCGGTGAATCTTATTAATCACTTAAACAATAGTTTATGTCTATCCGAACTTCATATTTAGTAAATTTGTTAAAACTTACTGAGACAGAACGTTTACGATCATTATGTGCCAATCTTCATCAGTGTCTTCTGCTTGGAGATGTTGGGTCAAGCGGTGATGGTTTTAAAGGTAGGTTTTCGATAGTATCAAAGAGTATGTGTGATTTGTATTGTGTTTTTTCATTTAATATGTTTAAAATATATGTTCAAAATACAAAAATACAAACATATTAAACGAACAAACACAATACAAATCACACATACTCTTTGATACTATCAAAAACCTACCTTTAAAACCGTCACCGCTTGACCCAACATCTCAAAACAGAAGAGACTGATGAAGATCGGCACATAGCGATCGAAAACGTTCTGTCTCAGTAAGTTTCAACAAATTTACTAAATATAAAGTTCGGATAGTCATAAACTATTGTTTAAGTGATTAATATTGTTACTAAGTAAATCAGCAATATTTGTTCTATAAATATTTTGTTTATTAGGTGAGAAAACCTTTCTGGAAATACGAACTTAATAAGTAAACATGACATGAAGTTTTGAGATTGTTTGGTGTAAACAATGTCGCTTCTGGGTTTATACTCGACAAAAAATAGATTTTTTAATACGTTTATTTGACCACTTGAAATAACTATTGAATAAATGATAAGCAGGTTGAATATCGAGTGGAGGGTTTATTTATTTAGTGCGACGTTTCGTAAACTAATTTGTTGCCCTTATCAATCCTGAAAATAATTTTATATTGTACTATAAATACAAGTAAAAGTACAATACAAGTAAAAGTTTAGTTGTGTAGACTTAAAGTTTCAACTATTGTTGAACACAAACTGGACTTATCTGAGACAATTTTGAGCTGGATAATGTATCAGCTTCTGATGATCAAACAGGCTTGAACCTGCCAAATCATAGCCAACACCGATCAATGTTTCAATAATCAAGTTTCTTCATGAAAATTATTTCTTCAAAAATTAATTAAAAATTAAAGTTCTTCAAGTTAATTATTTCTTTATGGAAATAAATTGTTAGTAAATACTTAAAACTAGGTCTACATTTATTATCTACAGGCTAAATTAATTGTAATAAAATTACTTATAATGAAATTAATTAAACTAATTAATTAAAAAAATTAAATTAATAAAATTTTAATAGTAGTTGATATATGAAGTATACATTTCAAGTAACAAGTGCTGAAAGTTTCAAGATAATATATTGATAAAATAAAAAGGTTGTAGTCATTTAAGTAAAAGTCTTTAAAAGTGCCAAATTAATACAAATTTTTAGGCTACACCAGGCTCTGAAAAACTGGCCTGAAATTTGGTTAAGAGTGTATCATAAACTTTAGCAGAAGCAAGTCTTTTACCCACAAAACATGCTTGTTTATTGAAACTAGGGCTTTAAAGAACCAAACAACATTAAGAATATACAATTAATTTAAATTTGTTTTTATAGTCATATTGTTTTTTGTATTATGTAATATTAATAATAATTTGCATTTTAGATCCAAGTTGTATGTGATCTGTGGGAACGAGGTCTTCTTTTAACCAATGAGCCTCTAAAACAAAGAGAAGAAACAGAAAGCAAGATAAATACTTCCAAAAAGGTTCTCAATCTTGCTGGAAAATCTGTGAAGAAATTTGAATCATCTGAACTTTAAATAAACAGAAATGTCAAATTGTTTACTACAATGATTATTTTACAAAACATTCAAAACTATTACGACAGTTCCCAATAGTTTGGAGGACCATTGCTGAACTTTCTTTAACCTATCATAGTTTATTTCTCGCTGTTCTAGCCCATGTATGCAAATACTTCTTTTGACTTTTGGTTTACAAACACAAAAACTTGAACAAAGGACATATTATCACTGCACAATTGGTTTGCATTATCAAAAACGTTTTAAGAGGTAAATCTTGTACATTAAAAGGCAATATAAAATCATTCATGTTTTTAATATGTAGTAACTAAGTTAAACATTGAAGTAAATTGATTGATGCAATAATGTGATGGATTTTACTTAAATCTCCGTTGCTAGAGCCAAATTTGGAAGTATAATTTTAGGATATTGGAGTTATAGCTAAATGTAAAATTATCGATGACTAATGTACTTAAGTGATCAGGAAATGAAAATAATTTTTTCAACCAATAATGTGTTGAACCTGCGGTTAGTTTTATCACAGTGTTTGTAATTTGGAAAAAAATAATTTTTGATGTTATATTAAGAACAGAAACTAACTTCTGTTACAACAACAAAAGTTTGCCGTGAAATATATCAAATAATTTTTTTCCCTTGAAGAGCTTAGCTGGCTTGATTTCAACACTGAGCACATAAAATAGTTTTATGTTGCCCTGCGATGGTTGAATGAACTCAATATGTTTTCTCCCAGTGATTTTGAAATTATGTTTTGTAACAAAGTAAAGATATAAGTTTGCTGCGAGACATGAATTTTCCTATCCAAAGTCTTAATTTATGAAATTATTTATAGATGTAACGTTGTTATTGCCTTGTATTATGTTAATTTTTGTAATATTCTGTAATATCTTTTTATAACGATATCCAAGGAACTAGGGATTTTAATTCAGCATTATAGAAAGAGCATTATGTAGGAAAAAACAATTTTAAAACAGGTTAAAAAATATTGTGTGAGTAAGGGTTGAAAATATAACATTATTTCTAAAAAAATGATTGTTTTTATTAAGTTTTTTAATAACTCTCACTTACAGTTAAATTATAGCACCTATAATAGCAATTAAATTACTGTATATAAGTAATCCATCTTTCCAGGTGGTAACCACAGTAGACGGGTAGAGTACCGTTTGTCAAATAACATTTATTTGTTTCTCGCCTTTACTTATTGCTCAATTTAACAATAATTTATCTTATACTGTGAGCACTTTACGTTTTTTGGAACAAGTTGAATGTTTAAGAACAAGGAAACAAAATAAGACTATGATGATGTATACAGTACAAACCAAGTTCCATTTTCACTCTAAGTTAAGACAAGGCTCAAGGATAAAGCAACATTCTGGTCAACAACCTTGTTAGGCATGTAGAATGCTAAATACTATCATTATAGAGAAGGAACAATATCAGTACGGACAAAGAGTAAATACATTCGTGTTACGGCGAAACTACTGTCAGCGATTTCATTGTTCTATGAGGAATAACTATAGAGATAACTGTAATTGGTTTATTGTTTAAAAACTTGAATTAAATTTGATGGGATCTAAATATTTACTTACGATCTATGCACCAATAAAGTTTTTTGGGAACCAAAAGTTATTGGAATATATGTTTATTTATTTATTTTGTTTTCCAAAAAGACTTGAGATTATTTTAATATGTATTTATTTTAATATTTGCATCAGTTTAAAGCTGTTTAGAATTGTAGGAACGTATCTTGATGAGTTTATAAGATGCTGAACGTCTGTAGTTGGGGTAACATCTGTTATATTTTCTTATCCACAAGGGCAAATAGTTATGTTGTGTAACTCTTGTTACACCTCTTTTGTGTAACTTATTGTTCTAAAGATATGGGTTGAAATTTAATTTTTATAAGGTTCTCCCTTTCTGGCTTTTATGTACAGCCCTAACACTTCATGTTATGTTAAATTTAATTGTGTTTCACAAATATTAAAGCAGTACTAAATTTTTCCTATTGCTTGAAAATAATTTTAACACATTGACTGCCAACCAGTTTTCCGATAACTTTCAAACACAATTTTTGTTATACTTTTTGTTTAAATAATGACAAAACATAATAAAATTTTGTCTTCTAGTGTGTTTATTCATTTAAACTAGTTTATTTTATAATGTCGTTGGACACCGGTGACCATCACAGCACGACATAAATAATTATACTATGAGACAGTCTTGTTGTCGAGCATACTACCCATTTCCCGTTCAAAGCCAATCTTCCGAAGGAGTATAATATGTTAACATTTTTATTGTATATTTTCAATATAAATTGAAGTATAAATATATACCTAACATAAATACTACTATAACGTATTTTCACAACATTATAGATATTTTTACACAATAAATATAGCTACTAGATTTTTCTTACGTATTTCATAGATACACAATTTAAATTTTGAGCATAACTAATTTTGTTTGAAAATATTTTTCCCGAATAATTAGAATGTAAATATAATTTAAATATTATTCTTACATTTATGTTTATATTGTTTCAATACAAGTATGTTTTAAATTGAGCTGTTTTTTTCAAATTTTATACAATCTTATGAATTGGGAGAAGACATTTTAAATTAGAGTTTTCAGTTTCCAATTTTCGAAGTGTTGAGTTTTTTTAGATGAATTTGTTTTAGGATCAAATTAAATGTAACACTATTCTAAAATTTAATATAGTTCTACAAAGAACTGTAAATAAAAACTATTTCCTTCTAATATTTCCTTGTAATTCTGAACTTCTAGTTTCCGAATAGTTATAGTTTTGTAAACAAAATTAATACAAAACTTTTCTGAACGCCAAGTTGCAGGAACACACACAGAGGTTGTGAACATCTTATATGGTTAAATACAAAGTGAATGTGCCTAACAGGATTGTGTGATGATCTAAAGTTAGGTCTACATTGTTGGGCACAGGTCACCGCCGCAGCTCTATGCAAAAATGCAGTTTCGTTCGCCAGTGACTGTCATGGCAGTCAACGTGTTAAGCAGTCATAAGTGCATTGCAGTTAAGCATTTTTACTAACAAGCAGTATCCCACAATTTATAGATTTTTGAAATACTCTTGAAATTATAGAGTTGAAATTTTAGTATTTTATGATTTGCTAAGGATTTTAATATTGACACTGTTTTATTTTAGTGTTGTATTTTAATCTTCGTAGAAAAATATTGTAGTATTTCTGTTACTTTAAAAATATTAAGCAGTAAACAATTTACTAACTAAAATTCCTTATCTAAATTAAATATCTTATTTGTGTGTTCTAAAACCTTAGTGTCATAAAAATAATCTTGGTGGATGGCAGTGAAATGGGATTCATTCATGCAAACACTGTTCATATCATTACAACCAGGAATGTTTTTTTGAAGGTCAACGATATTATTCATTTGTTTCACTAACAAAGTTTTACGTTTTCAATCCCCTCGTTATTTGTTTTCTAATCCAATAGTTTTTGCCATGATTTAACTAGTTTTATCGGTTTGATTGCATCCTATGCTGTAGCAATTCATAAAGTGACATCTAGCAAGTCTACGTTTTTTAGACATTTGAGAACACTTCTTTCCTCATCCATATACACGATTATAACTGTATGTAGTGTGTATTACAGATTGGTACTGGTGAACTAAACGATACAAACTCAAATAGAACTGGCTGAGTAGGAAAAGAACAAAAATCCTACTGCCAGTAAAAGATAACTGAAAAGTTAACAAAAGACTTTTACTTTATTATCATATTACGTTCGGATATCAAATCCTCTTTGTTGGCAGTGAAACATATCCACTTATTCCAACGGATAAACATTTAGAGTGAGGTTTCCAAAAATAAAATAAAATAATACTCTTAGAGAAATTTAACTTTTACATAAATTATTTTGATTCTTAAATGTCATTAGGGCGAATAAATGTAAGCATTTAAGAAGGAAGATAATGTAACCAGAGTGCATTGTTACCATATCCAAAGAGAGCTATATCTTGAGGAATTCGCTGGACGTTTGCAGTTTTCAGTTTCTAAACACAGATCTATGTTTAGTAATGCAAAGGATGTTTTTGTTTCATTCACCACCAGTAGTATTATGTTATCAGTCTTTACTTTTCAAAACATATTGAAATTAATGTTCTGAAGGTTAATCATCTTTGACATATTAATTTCTATAAGTTCACAAAAGTAAACCCTTCTTAATCTAATGTTTTGAATTAATGTCTAAATTTAATTAGAAAAGTTTAATTTTAAAATAATATATAAAAGACATTTTATTTATCATATGTAGATGTTCTCATAAATAAACAAAAGATATCTTTAAAATAGTTTAATATTTGAAAATTTTTGTACTGAAATGTAACTCCCTGATTCAACTTAAGTATTTGTTTACAAATATTTAGAAAACGCCGCTGGCTGTAAACCACCATAAATAATGTATTTATTGCCATGAATAACTTCTCAGTAATTTCCAAAAGTTAGTGCTGTTGGGTAAAATACTAATTGATATTCCACGAATTTTGTGACATAAATATTAATTGAAAACCATAACATTGTTGTATTACCATTAAATCTGTTGTTGAGTGTGTGTGTATAAGAGAGAAAAAGATAGTATATGTTGAATCTGTTGAAGGAATATTATAACAAAAATTTGCTGTAATAAGTAATTATGTTTTTACAAAAACTATTTTACCTGTTTCAATTTTGTTGTAATACCTTGCAAGAAAAAGTCATGGATTATAAAACTATTGTTAAATTGAAAATTTACATCTATTAACACAATTTAAGACATATAAGAAAAAGATTCATCCGTTCAAGTTAATCTCAATACTTTTTAGTCATGAGAGTGGTGATGTTTGCGTTGTTTTTCTTGCTCTTTCTGTCGCCCAACCACGTATTCGATATAACTCAAGTAGCCATCATTATCTTTATCATCTTCTGCTAATACTTGGTCAATTAACTCTGAAAATATTAAATTACTTGGGTTATTAAAATGCTAATATGATATAAATGAGTTATTAACATAAAATTAAGATTAAATTGGTTCTATTACCAACGAAAAATGGATAATTTTCTTGTTCCAGTTGTGTGTAATTATACTCCTGTTCTCCAATTTTTTCCGGACCTGTTTCTTCGATTTCTTTGTGCAGACTGTGTTGAATTGCTTGCAATATCTCTAGGCCATCCAACTTAGTGTTTTTATCATAATCATGTAGCCTAGAAAAAAATGTTTTCAAGTATTTATTTAATCTCACTTAGAAGAAACAAATTTCAGAAATAACATTATTTTAATAAACACACTACTTTTATTAGTGAATTACTTATAATCAAGTAGAGTAAAATAGGATGCCTTTTATACTATATAAAAGAAAACATAAGTTATAAGGTACCTTTATATTGAAATAGGAATAACTAAAACTTTTATTGTACATGTATTAAGTAAATTTGTTAACTATTTGGTGTGTTTTGTTACTTGATGCGGTTTGACCCCTTAACCTTAAAGAAACCCTTGTTTTAAAATGATATAAAAAATAAAATACAGCAGATGTAATCGTAAATGGAAATAAAAACTGAATGCTAAATAGATCCTAGTATTTTTATATGCAGTAGTCTTTAGACCCGTTTGTGAGGTATAGCTAGGTTGTTGCCTTTATTCAGTCAAATTATTAACATGTTGACTGGGTATGACATAAACCTATCGTGGCAAGTCATTTTCACACGAGTTACAACTGGTTGTCACCTCACTTTTTTTTGTTTCAATGCATTCCTTGAAACAATGGTAGTGGACGTTTCAATTGTGTCAAGTGAAACCACAAAATTATCAGTCAATGTTTACTATTAAATTCTACCTTCTTTCAGTTTCTTTTGGTCACTCATCTTATAGAGTGTTGTTTTGGCAACGTTTAACTGAAAACTGTTGGGTAAGATATTTTTCAAGCTTGATACAATATTGGCAGATTTTTGGACACACACTTTCTATGTCTCAAACTGGTTAAACCTGTGACGAATTGCTTTATCCTTAGGTGAATTTTGTGCTGGATATGTTTCTCTAAACTGACATTGCATATTGACAATCAATTTTAATTCTGCATTCCACAGAACAAACCGTATCTTCTGTTGCACTGTTAACATTGTACTAGTGCATGGGTGCCTGCCATTGCACATCTGTTCTACGCATGGCTGGTCAATGTTTTGTCTCGTATGTAGTAAAAAAAACTTACATATTTCAACTTCAGATTGGTGTTTAAATTGTTTAGTTATCTGCAACAGTTTTTCAGTATTGCTAATTGAAAATCTTAGCTTTTTTTCAAACACCTGGTATTATTAGTGGTTATTATTTTCATCAAAATTAATTATAATCACTATACAATTTTTTGAAGTAACAGTTTATTATTTTAAAAAATACCTCTCGCATTTTATTTTGGAAATGACGTAAGTTTAAACTAAACTAAAATGATGGGGCCAGTATTTAGGAAGAAATATAAAATACTATATATTTTTTCAATTGGAAGGTTAATAGGATAGTAAAATCACTATAAGAAAACTCATTAGGCCTATTACTCATTAGACAGTCACTAATGAAAATGTTCTGGCAGACAGCAGCCTCATCAAAGACTTCAATTGGTCGTAAAGCTCTCCGCTGGCAGACACTTTGTACGTTCTGAAAGCACTAGCTTTACTATTGTATACTGAAAATTATTTAATTTTTAGTTTATAGTTTTGTTAATTTTATTAAATTTCATAATCTTGTAGTTTCTATTTATGTTCATATTGTAACATGGATTCTACCTGCGATAGCTCGGTCGTCTACTAACCAAAAATAAGTAGACTGGATAGTATCGTGTTCCTAGTGTAAACTTCCACTTGGTTCCCCATTCCAATGAAAATACCCATCCCAGCACCTGCGCCAAGTAGGGTTCTCAGAGCGATTCTAATATAATTAATATGAATAAAGTTTTGTGACAAAAACATACAAATGTTTGAAAGGTCACTTGATATTTGGGTCAAACATAACTTGGGACAGATTTAACAATATTCAGGTTAATATTGCAAAAATGGTTTAGAAAAAGAAAAACCATTTATGAATTTATTGTACAAAATTCATTTATGTTTATGAATTTTTAGTACAAAAATAACCAGTAAATATTAAGTTTGGTTTTAGAACATTATATTTAAGAAGATATTTTAACATTAACAAAAAACTGTCCTGATAAATTCAAATTGGTGGGTTTGTGTTTGAAACAGTCACTGAAAGCAGACTTGTGAAACCCAAAATAAAATGACAATATGAGTGCTACCAGAAACTCTACAACAGCCTTTGTGGCAATACCAGGAAAATAGGTTTTGAATATTAACAAAAAAAGGTTTGATTAATGTATTAAGAAAAATCTGCACCTTAGGCAGTCAATGTGTTAAATGCAACATATAGATATCAATTTATAAAAATTTATATTTATTTATTCTGAAAGTTATGGGTACTCACTTAAAGTAATGAAAGTCCATTTCTTCAGGAGTTAGGTTTTCTGCCTGCTCTTTTCCCATTCCCCATTCTTCTAAGTCCTCTTTTATATGCCTGAAATAATGCATACATACATAATGCGGTAATTACATTGAGCCAGTATTCCTAGCTATAAATGTAAATTGCTGGCCAGGTCTAACCATATCTGTGGAAGCCTCTAAATTTTAGTCCTAAGAAATTATTCTTAACATAACTTGCTTATTATTTTTAATTTTTTAAAATTAAATGCCGCCTCATGTTAGTTTGTGCGAGATGAGTCGACTCAAATATTATTGGGTATCACTAGGTGAGATTCTGGGGAAATGTCACAACTTTTTTTTTATGAATGACAAAATGTGTTTTCACAACACACACACACACATATATATATATACATATATGTGTGTGTGTGTAAGAATTTTTACATGGTTTTAACACATTTTTAAAAACTACATACATATATATTACAAAAACGTATGTGGGTGTATTCTTTTGCGTTACAAAAAATATTAAAATTAATTTAAATATTTATTAATGAGAGAAATTGTTTTTGGTGTGATGAAATTGTAAGACTTAATCAATGTTCTTTGACTTTCTTACAGCAGCTATTATTTGAAATTTGTCACGTAACCAAAATATATTTTTGTAGCGTGAAACTCACAAATTAATAACAATCCAGTTCTTGTTGAACAATTACTTTTAAAAAAATAATTTTTTTTACAATTACTTTAGAAATTAAGTAGACTTACTCCATATCCCTAGTGTGTTCATTCTTATGCGATACTGAAGATTCATCGACATTAGTTGGAGAGTAATGAAAATGTCCTCTAGGATGGTGAGGCCCTCTCATAGCTGAACTTGAACTGTCGACAACTAACCAGGGAGTCGATATTATCATCAGCCATGATAACATTTTCTACTGAAATAAAATTATAAACTGTAAATTTGTTTTTACAAAAATCAGGTTTCAGTGTTTTGAAAAGTAATCAAGTTAGTGTTGGCATGGCGCTGTTTGATACTGTTACAAAGAAATATTTTGGCTTTCATCTAACTTTTATAGCGGTGAAATTGTGCCGGCCACTTTTACAGGAACAGTCGTGGGTTGCATCAGGGTTATTTTAATAACATATTTAAACTGAGTCTTTAGAGTTTTCTCGCAAATTTAGCTTTTACTATTCATAGTATAATAATTTAATTTACAAAGCTACTTAAAGTTGAGAATATACTTTACCTATTTGACCATTTTAAAATCTGTTTTAGATGTATTTTTTGGGAAATTTTAACGTTTTTGTGTTTGGGGGAAAATGTGTTTATCATTGAATAATTGTGTTTTTATACAGACAAAAGCATACAAAATGACCCAACCAATTGTATCTTGGTAGATGAAAGAAAAGGTCCTTCAGGACATCAATATTACTGTGAGTAAATAAAACAAAATATTTGGTTTTAAAATTCCAAATTCTGTCAAAATGTTTCGACTTTAAAATCTTAAAGGTTTGACCGAACCACAGAACAATAAAATGTCTTAGAATGACTGATTTTATCTAAAACTCTACAGGAAAATCCTTTATTTGAGGTTTAAAAGATTTGAAGCT
>JBAIZL010000003.1:64459907-64489907 GCA_036971475.1 Prosapia bicincta | reverse complement strand
AATAACTATATTTTCTTACTTTGCCCCTTTGTGAAGCCTTTTCTCCCAAATAAATATAAAATTGACACATTAAATTTAATTAATGAATTATTATTTGAAAAAACTGTAATAACAGCAAGTGCCATCCACTACAAGTTTGATACATGTATTTGAACTTGAGTGGATGATTAAAAAATATTTTACTACCGATTGAAAATTTGAATATGTGTATATATATATAATATCGCAATATGTATTCTTGTGTATTAATAAAGAAGTAAGTCAAAATACAAATACAAGAATTATAAATGAATTTACAATTCAAAGCTTTTCGTTGGCTAACAGTACCAACATCATTATCATGCTGATGATGTTGGTACTATTAGCCAACGAAAAGCTTTGAATTGTAAATTCAATTAAAATTCTTGTATTTGTATTTTGACTTACTTCTTTATATATATATATATATATATATATATATATATATATATATATATATATATATATATATATATATATATATAAAGAACAAAAGTCTAAATACAAATACAAGAATTATAATTGAATTTACAATTCAATTGTTGATAAACTTAATTATAATATTTTAAAGAAACAAAATAATAATCTAATTTACAAAAATAATGATGAAAATATCATATGGACTTCATTTACATTTTTTGGTAATGAAGTAAAAAATATCACAAAATTGTTTAAAGGTAGCAACATAAAATTCGCTTATAATACTAATAATAAATTAATAAATATAATTAATAATAATAATATTAATAATATGCATGAAAAAACGGTGTATATAAATTAGAATGTGATCATTGTAATAAAGTTTATATAGGACAAACTAAGAAAAAACTTAAAGATAGATATAAAGAACATTTTAATGCATATAAAAAGCCAGAAATTTATAAATCAAATTTTGCTAATCATTGTATTAATAATAATCACTTATTTGCTAATATTGATAATATGATACTTATAAAAGAAATTAACAAAGGCCTGAGAATGAATATTTATGAAGCTTTAGATATATATAAATATAATACTAATAAAGACTTAATAAATGAACAAATACAAGTAAAATCTAAATTTGATAATATATTCAGTGTTTGTAATGTTAAGGCAGCAAAATAAAAAATTTAAAAAAATTTTAACAACATTGTAATTGATTTGGCATAACTATTTATTTGATCTAATTTACACATATGTTAATTTTAATTGTTTAATATTCCTGATGATGTTGGTACTGTTAGCCAACGAAAAGCTTTGAATTGTAAATTCAATTATAATTCTTGTATTTGTATTTAGACTTTTGTTCTTTATTAATACACAAGAAAACATACTGCGATATATATATATATATATATATATATATATATATATATATATATATATATATATATATATATATACTATAAATTATTATTATTACTATTATTATTTTTAATATATATATATATATATATATATATATATATATATATATATAAAGAACTAAGTCAAAATATTTATATTTACTAGGACAAAACATATTGCAATATATATATATATATATATATATATATATATATATATATATATATATGTGTGTGTGTGTGTGTGTGTGTGTGTGTGTGTGTGTGTGTGTGTGTGTGTGTGTGTGTGTGTGTGTGTGTGCGCGCGTGTGTGTGTGTGTATAAGGAGAGTGTGAACTGATAATAGGAATTGATAAAAAATAAATAATTAATCGTCACATTGAAAGGTTATCTGTTACTAAATTTGTTGCTAATGTTAAAACAATTATTCTCTTGATATTTAGTCCCTGTTTCGTACGGAATCACTCAGTATTAGTTTCATATCTATGTTTATTGAGGTTATGTTCAAGAAGAAATCAATATTTATGGTGTGTGACGCAGTCACTTTTTCTTGTGTTTTTCTAAGTAACATTTGAAAACAAGACTGAAATTGGGCCAACCTTAGTCCAGGAGCCTATTACTGGATGCTTACATAGTAAATTAATTACAATGGTAGCATCAATTAGTTCTGTTTAGTGGCTGAAGAGGAATTAGGCAATTTACATAACAGGGTTGAACACTTACACAAAAACAAATAATGGAAGTCAGAAAACTTGTTTCGTGATATATTACACTTCTCTGAAGAGTGGGACAGAATGTAACAATATAGGTTAGCAAAAATAACCCTACTCTTAGGTTAGGTATAGCCTACTGAGAAAATTCATCTTTATATCATTAGAAAATTATCTAACAACTGTACAAGATACATATACCACGAAAAATGCATAGAAAGCTTTGATCTTGAATGAAGGTTCATTGAAATATAAATAACATATAATAAAAAAAACACAGCTTTAACTATGTTTTTTAATGTGTTTTAAATGTTGTTACATATATAACCTAAAACCTGTACTCTAAACATGAAAAACCTATGTAATTATCATTAGAGCTTAAGACAAATAATTACCTCTCTTCTAAACGTTAAAACCACGTCAGATATTACTTCACCTGAGTCTCCATTACATCAGGTGATCAATGAAACAACGCCGGCGCTATAGACGTTTCCGCAAAACAGCGGTAGAATGCGGTCGTATGCACATCTTTTGAAGGGGCTAGTACAATTATTTCAATATTTATTTGCATAACTAAATGCATAATTAGTTTATAATTAATTTTAAGGAGAATATGTCTGCCTGTAACATTAAGGAAACAACTATTTATTTTATATAAACAACTTGTTATAATTAAAAAAGTATATCTTTCACAATATCCCCCTTTGTTTCTTTATCTTTGAATTGTTAATGTTTATAATTTTAAAAAGATTATGATGAACATTGAAATAAAAACTTTAAAACAGGCCTATAGTGGCGAACTATCCGTGTCCTACGTTTGCATATATCATCTTGTGTTTCTAAGCTAATGTAATATTCACTACAGACATATTATCAAAAGATATAAAAATAAGTCACATCAAATGCACACAAATCTATTAAGTTTATTATTTCTTAATTTTGTTTAAACTTTAAATTTATGATAGGTATAGCACCTACGGTCAACGTCCCTTACCTGAAGTGGATCTACTCTCTAAGGGGGTCTATCTGTCACGTTGTAAGAAAAAGGAAAAAGGGAAAAAAAGTAGACAGGACTATTAGAAGGATATAAGGACTCCATGGGCAAAGGTATAGCATAGCACGGGCAACGTCCCTTACCTAAAGTAGATCTACTCTCTAAGGAAGTCTACTTGTCACGTTGTAAGAAAAATGGGAAGGAAGAGTAGAAAAAATTTTAAAAGGATATAGGGACGCCCTGGGCAAAGGTATAGCATCGCAGAGTCACGTCACTTACCTGAAGTAGATCTACTCTCTAAGGGGGTCTACCAGTCACGTTGTAAGAAAAATGGGAAGGAAAAGTAGACAGGAATATTAGAAGGATATAAGGACTCCCTGGGTAAAGGTATAGCATCGCACGGGCAACGTCACCTACCTGAAGTAGACCTACTCTCTAAGGGGGTCTACCTGTCACGTTGTAAGAAAAAGGGAAAAAAAGTAGACAGGACTATTAGAAGGATATAAGGACTCGCTGGGCAAAGGTATAGCATCGCACGGGCAACGTCACTTACCTAAAGTAGATCTACTCTCTAAGGGGGTCTATTTGTCACGTTGTGAGAAAAAGGGGAAAAAAAGTAGACAGGACTATTAGAAGAATATAAGGATTCCCTGGGCAAAGGTATAGCATCGCACGGGCAACGTCACTTACCTGAAGTAGACCTACTCTCTAAGGGGGTCTATTTGTCACGTTGTAAGAAAAAGGGAAAAAAAAGTAGACAGGACTATTAGAAGAATATAAGGATTCCCTGGGCAAAGGTATAGCATCGCACGGGCAACGTCACTTACCTAAAGTAGATCTACTCTCTAAGGGGGTCTACCTGTCACGTTGTAAGAAAAAGGAAAAAAAGTAGACAGGACTATTAGAAGGATATAAGGACTCCCTGGGTAAAGGTATAGCATCGCACGGGCAACGTCACCTACCTAAAGTAGACCTACTCTCTAAGGGGGTCTACCTGTCACGTTGTAAGAAAAAGGGAAAAAAAGTAGACAGGACTATTAGAAGGATATAAGGACTCGCTGGGCAAAGGTATAGCATCGCACGGGCAACGTCACTTACCTAAAGTAGATCTACTCTCTAAGGGGGTCTATTTGTCACGTTGTAAGAAAAAGGGGAAAAAAAGTAGACAGGACTATTAGAAGAATATAAGGACTCCCTGGGCAAAGGTATAGCATCGCACGGGCAACGTCACTTACCTGAAGTAGACCTACTCTCTAAGGGGGTCTATTTGTCACGTTGTAAGAAAAAGGGGAAAAAAAGTAGACAGGACTATTAGAAGAATATAAGGATTCCCTGGGCAAAGGTATAGCATCGCACGGGCAACGTCACTTACCTGAAGTAGACCTACTCTCTAAGGGGGTCTATTTGTCACGTTGTAAGAAAAAGGGGAAAAAAAGTAGACAGGACTATTAGAAGGATATAAGGACTCCCTGGGCAAAGGTATAGCATCGCACGGGCAACGTCACTTACCTAAAGTAGATATACTCTCTAAGGAGGTCTACCTGTCGCGTTGTAAGAAAAATGGGAAGGAAGAGTAGACAAAACTATTAGAAGGATATAGGGACGCCCTGGGCAAAGGTATAGCATCGCAGAGTCACATCACTTACCTGAAGTAGATCATCTCTCTAAGGGGGTCTACCAGTCACGTTGTAAGAAAAATGGGAAGGAAGAGTAGAGAGAACTATTAGAAGGATATAATGACTCCCTGGGCAAAGGTATAGCATCGCATAGTCACGTCACTTACCTGAAGTAGACCTATACTCCGACGAGGTCTACCTGTCACGTTGTAATAAAAATGGGAAGGGAAAAGTAGACAGGACTATTAGAAGGATATAAGGACTCCCTGGGCAATGGTATAGCATCGCACGGGCAACGTCACCTACCTGAAGTAGACCTACTCTTTAAGGGGGTAAGGGGAAAAACGTAGACAGGACTATTAGAAGGATATAAAGACTCCCTCGGCAAAGGTATAGCATCGCACGGGCAACGTCCCTTACCTAAAGTAGATCTACTCTCTAAGGAAGTCTACTTGTCACGTTGTAAGAAAAATGGGAAGGAAGAGTAGACAACATTATTAGAAGGATATAGGGACGCCCTGGGCAAAGGTATAGCATCGCAGAGTCACGTCACTTACCTGAAGTAGATCTACTCTCTAAGGGGGTCTACCAGTCACGTTGTAAGAAAAAGGGGGAAAAAAGTAGACAGGACTATTAGAAGGATATAAGGACTCCATGGGCAAAGGTATAGCATAGCACGGGCAACGTCCCTTACCTAAAGTAGATCTACTCTCTAAGGAAGTCTACTTGTCACGTTGTAAGAAAAATGGGAAGGAAGAGTAGACAAAATTATTAGAAGGATATAGGGACGCCCTGGGCAAAGGTATAGCATCGCAGAGTCACGTCACTTACCTGAAGTAGATCTACTCTCTAATGGGGTCTACCAGTCACGTTGTAAGAAAAAGGGGAAAAAAGTAGACAGGACTATTAGAAGGATATAAGGACTCCCTGGGCAAAGGTATAGCATCGCACGGGCAACGTCACTTACCTGAGGTAGACCTACTCTCTAAGGGGGTCTACCTGTCACGTTGTAAGAAAAAGGGAAAGAAAAGTAGACAGGACTATTAGAAGAATATAAGGACTCCCTGGGCAAAGGTATAGCATCGCACGGGCAACGTCACTTACCTGAGGTAGACCTACTCTCTAAGGGGGTCTACCTGTCACGTTGTAAGAAAAAGGGGAAAAAAGTAGACAGGACTATTAGAAGAATATAAGGACTCCCTGGGCAAAGGTATAGCATCGCACGGGCAACGTCACTTACCTGAGGTAGACCTACTCTCTAAGGGGGTCTTCCTGTCACGTTGTAAGAAAAAGGGAAAGAAAAGTAGACAGGACTATTAGAAGGATATAAGGACTCCCTGGGCAAAGGTATAGCATCGCACGGGCAACGTCACTTACCTGAAGTAGACCTACTCTCTAAGGGGGGCTACCTGTCGCGTTGTAAGAAAAGGGGGGGAAAAAGTAGACAGGACTATTAGAAGAATATAAGGACTCCCTGGAAAAGGTATAGCATCGCACGGGCAACGTCACTTACCTGAAGTAGACCTACTCTCTAAGGGGGGCTACCTGTTACGTTGTAAGAAAAGGGGGGAAAAAGTAGACAGGACTATTAGAAGAATATAAGGACTCCCTGGACAAAGGTATAGCATCGCACGGGCAACGTCACTTACCTGAAGTAGACCTACTCTCTAAGGGGGGCTACCTGTCACGTTGTAAGAAAAGGGGGGAAAAAAGTAGACAGGACTATTAGAAGAATATAAGGACTCCCTGGGCAAAGGTATAGCATCGCACGGGCAACGTCACTTACCTGAAGTAGACCTACTCTCTAAGGGGGGCTACCTGTCACGTTGTAAGAAAAGGGGGGAAAAAAGTAGACAGGACTATTAGAAGAATATAAGGACTCCCTGGGCAAAGGTATAGCATCGCACGGGCAACGTCACTTACCTGAAGCAGATTTACTCTCTAAGGAGGTCTACCTGTCGCGTTGTAAGAAAAAGGGGAAAAAAGTAGACAGGACTATTAGAAGAATATAAGGACTCCCTGGGCAAAGGTATAGCATCGCACGGGCAACGTCACTTACCTGAAGCAGATTTACTCTCTAAGGGGGGCTACCTGTCACGTTGTAAGAAAAGGGGGGAAAAAAGTAGACAGGACTATTAGAAGAATATAAGGACTCCCTGGGCAAAGGTATAGCATCGCACGGGCAACGTCACTTACCTAAAGTAGATTTACTCTCTAAGGAGGTCTACCTGTCACGTTGTAAGAAAAGGGGGGAAAAAAGTAGACAGGACTATTAGAAGAATATAAGGACTCCCTGGGCAAAGGTATAGCATCGCACGGGCAACGTCACTTACCTGAAGCAGATTTACTCTCTAAGGAGGTCTACCTGTCGCGTTGTAAGAAAAAGGGGAAAAAAGTAGACAGGACTATTAGAAGAATATAAGGACTCCCTGGGCAAAGGTATAGCATCGCACGGGCAACGTCACTTACCTGAAGCAGATTTACTCTTTAAGGAGGTCTACCTGTCGCGTTGTAAGAAAAAGGGGAAAAAAGTAGACAGGACTATTAGAAGAATATAAGGACTCCCTGGGCAAAGGTATAGCATCGCACGGGCAACGTCACTTACCTGAGGTAGACCTACTCTCTAAGGGGGTCGACCTGTCACATTGTAAGAAAAAGGGGAAAAAAAGTAGACAGGACTATTAGAAGGATATAAGGACTCCCTGGGCAAAGGTATAGCATCGCACGGGCAACGGCACTTACCTGAGGTAGACCTACTCTCTAAGGGGGTCGACCTGTCACGTTGTAAGAAAAAGGGGAAAAAAGTAGACAGGACTATTAGAAGGATATAAGGACTCCCTCGGCAAAGGTATAGCATCGCACGGGCAACGTCACTTACCTAAAGTAGATATACTCTCTAAGGAGGTCTACCTGTCGCGTTGTAAGAAAAATGGGAAGGAAGAGTAGACAAAACTATTAGAAGGATATAGGGACGCCCTGGGCAAAGGTATAGCATCGCAGAGTCACATCACTTACCTGAAGTAGATCAACTCTCTAAGGGGGTCTACCAGTCACGTTGTAAGAAAAATGGGAAGGAAGAGTAGAGAGAACTATTAGAAGGATATAATGACTCCCTGGGCAAAGGTATAGCATCGCATAGTCACGTCACTTACCTGAAGTAGACCTATACTCCGACGAGGTCTACCTGTCACGTTGTAATAAAAATGGGAAGGGAAAAGTAGACAGGACTATTAGAAGGATATAAGGACTCCCTGGGCAAAGGTATAGCATCGCACGGGCAACGTCACCTACCTGAAGTAGACCTACTCTTTAAGGGGGTAAGGGGAAAAACGTAGACAGGACTATTAGAAGGATATAAAGACTCCCTCCGCAAAGGTATAGCGTCGCACGGGCAACGTCCCTTACCTAAAGTAGATCTACTCTCTAAGGAAGTCTACTTGTCACGTTGTAAGAAAAATGGGAAGGAAGAGTAGACAACATTATTAGAAGGATATAGGGACGCCCTGGGCAAAGGTATAGCATCGCAGAGTCACGTCACTTACCTGAAGTAGATCTACTCTCTAAGGGGGTCTACCAGTCACGTTGTAAGAAAAAGGGGGAAAAAAGTAGACAGGACTATTAGAAGGATATAAGGACTCCATGGGCAAAGGTATAGCATAGCACGGGCAACGTCCCTTACCTAAAGTAGATCTACTCTCTAAGGAAGTCTACTTGTCACGTTGTAAGAAAAATGGGAAGGAAGAGTAGACAAAATTATTAGAAGGATATAGGGACGCCCTGGGCAAAGGTATAGCATCGCAGAGTCACGTCACTTACCTGAAGTAGACCTACTCTCTAAGGGGGTCTACCTGTCACGTTGTAAGAAAAAGAGGAAAAAAGTAGACAGGACTATTAGAAGGATATAAGGACTCCCTGGGCAAAGGTATAGCATCGCAGAGTCACGTCACTTACCTGAAGTAGACCTACTCTCTAAGGGGGTCTACCTGTCACGTTGTAAGAAAAAGGGGAAAAAAGTAGACAGGACTATTAGAAGGATATAAGGACTCCCTGGGCAAAGGTATAGCATAGCACGGGCAACGTCCCTAACCTAAAGTAGATCTACTCTCTAAGGAAGTCCACTTGTCACGTTGTAAGAAAAATGGGAAGGAAGAGTAGACAAAATTATTAGAAGGATATAGGGACGCCCTGGGCAAAGGTATAGCATCGCAGAGTCACGTCACTTACCTGAAGTAGACCTACTCTCTAAGGGGGTCTACCTGTCACGTTGTAAGAAAAAGGGGAAAAAGTAGACAGGACTATTAGAAGAATATAAGGACTCCCTGGGCAAAGGTATAGCATCGCACGGGCAACGTCACTTACCTGAGGTAGACCTACTCTCTAAGGGGGTCTACCTGTCACGTTGTAAGAAAAAGGGGAAAAAAGTAGACAGGACTATTAGAAGAATATAAGGACTCCCTGGGCAAAGGTATAGCATCGCACGGGCAACGTCACTTACCTGAGGTAGACCTACTCTCTAAGGGGGTCTTCCTGTCACGTTGTAAGAAAAAGGGAAAGAAAAGTAGACAGGACTATTAGAAGGATATAAGGACTCCCTGGGCAAAGGTATAGCATCGCACGGGCAACGTCACTTACCTGAAGTAGACCTACTCTCTAAGGGGGGCTACCTGTCGCGTTGTAAGAAATGGGGGGAAAAAAGTAGACAGGACTATTAGAAGAATATAAGGACTCCCTGGAAAAGGTATAGCATCGCACGGGCAACGTCACTTACCTGAAGTAGACCTACTCTCTAAGGGGGGCTACCTGTTACGTTGTAAGAAAAGGGGGGAAAAAGTAGACAGGACTATTAGAAGAATATAAGGACTCCCTGGGCAAAGGTATAGCATCGCACGGGCAACGTCACTTACCTGAAGTAGACCTACTCTCTAAGGGGGGCTACCTGTCACGTTGTAAGAAAAGGGGGGAAAAAAGTAGACAGGACTATTAGAAGAATATAAGGACTCCCTGGGCAAAGGTATAGCATCGCACGGGCAACGTCACTTACCTGAAGTAGACCTACTCTCTAAGGGGGGCTACCTGTCACGTTGTAAGAAAAGGGGGGAAAAAAGTAGACAGGACTATTAGAAGAATATAAGGACTCCCTGGGCAAAGGTATAGCATCGCACGGGCAACGTCACTTACCTGAAGCAGATTTACTCTCTAAGGAGGTCTACCTGTCGCGTTGTAAGAAAAAGGGGAAAAAAGTAGACAGGACTATTAGAAGAATATAAGGACTCCCTGGGCAAAGGTATAGCATCGCACGGGCAACGTCACTTACCTGAAGCAGATTTACTCTCTAAGGGGGGCTACCTGTCACGTTGTAAGAAAAGGGGGGAAAAAAGTAGACAGGACTATTAGAAGAATATAAGGACTCCCTGGGCAAAGGTATAGCATCGCACGGGCAACGTCACTTACCTAAAGTAGATTTACTCTCTAAGGAGGTCTACCTGTCACGTTGTAAGAAAAGGGGGGAAAAAAGTAGACAGGACTATTAGAAGAATATAAGGACTCCCTGGGCAAAGGTATAGCATCGCACGGGCAACGTCACTTACCTGAAGCAGATTTACTCTCTAAGGAGGTCTACCTGTCGCGTTGTAAGAAAAAGGGGAAAAAAGTAGACAGGACTATTAGAAGAATATAAGGACTCCCTGGGCAAAGGTATAGCATCGCACGGGCAACGTCACTTACCTGAAGCAGATTTACTCTTTAAGGAGGTCTACCTGTCGCGTTGTAAGAAAAAGGGGAAAAAAGTAGACAGGACTATTAGAAGAATATAAGGACTCCCTGGGCAAAGGTATAGCATCGCACGGGCAACGTCACTTACCTGAGGTAGACCTACTCTCTAAGGGGGTCGACCTGTCACATTGTAAGAAAAAGGGGGAAAAAAGTAGACAGGACTATTAGAAGGATATAAGGACTCCCTGGGCAAAGGTATAGCATCGCACGGGCAACGGCACTTACCTGAGGTAGACCTACTCTCTAAGGGGGTCGACCTGTCACGTTGTAAGAAAAAGGGGAAAAAAGTAGACAGGACTATTAGAAGGATATAAGGACTCCCTCGGCAAAGGTATAGCATCGCACGGGCAACGTCACTTACCTAAAGTAGATATACTCTCTAAGGAGGTCTACCTGTCGCGTTGTAAGAAAAATGGGAAGGAAGAGTAGACAAAACTATTAGAAGGATATAGGGACGCCCTGGACAAAGGTATAGCATCGCAGAGTCACATCACTTACCTGAAGTAGATCAACTCTCTAAGGGGGTCTACCAGTCACGTTGTAAGAAAAATGGGAAGGAAGAGTAGAGAGAACTATTAGAAGGATATAATGACTCCCTGGGCAAAGGTATAGCATCGCATAGTCACGTCACTTACCTGAAGTAGACCTATACTCCGACGAGATCTACCTGTCACGTTGTAATAAAAATGGGAAGGGAAAAGTAGACAGGACTATTAGAAGGATATAAGGACTCCCTGGGCAAAGGTATAGCATCGCACGGGCAACGTCACCTACCTGAAGTAGACCTACTCTTTAAGGGGGTAAGGGGAAAAACGTAGACAGGACTATTAGAAGGATATAAAGACTCCCTCCGCAAAGGTATAGCGTCGCACGGGCAACGTCCTTTACCTAAAGTAGATCTACTCTCTAAGGAAGTCTACTTGTCACGTTGTAAGAAAAATGGGAAGGAAGAGTAGACAACATTATTAGAAGGATATAGGGACGCCCTGGGCAAAGGTATAGCATCGCAGAGTCACGTCACTTACCTGAAGTAGACCTACTCTCTAAGGGGGTCTACCTGTCACGTTGTAAGAAAAAGAGGAAAAAAGTAGACAGGACTATTAGAAGGATATAAGGACTCCCTGGGCAAAGGTATAGCATCGCAGAGTCACGTCACTTACCTGAAGTAGACCTACTCTCTAAGGGGGTCTACCTGTCACGTTGTAAGAAAAAGGGGGAAAAAAGTAGACAGGACTATTAGAAGGATATAAGGACTCCATGGGCAAAGGTATAGCATAGCACGGGCAACGTCCCTTACCTAAAGTAGATCTACTCTCTAAGGAAGTCTACTTGTCACGTTGTAAGAAAAATGGGAAGGAAGAGTAGACAAAATTATTAGAAGGATATAGGGACGCCCTGGGCAAAGGTATAGCATCGCAGAGTCACGTCACTTACCTGAAGTAGACCTACTCTCTAAGGGGGTCTACCTGTCACGTTGTAAGAAAAAGAGGAAAAAAGTAGACAGGACTATTAGAAGGATATAAGGACTCCCTGGGCAAAGGTATAGCATCGCAGAGTCACGTCACTTACCTGAAGTAGACCTACTCTCTAAGGGGGTCTACCTGTCACGTTGTAAGAAAAAGGGGAAAAAAGTAGACAGGACTATTAGAAGGATATAAGGACTCCCTGGGCAAAGGTATAGCATAGCACGGGCAACGTCCCTTACCTAAAGTAGATCTACTCTCTAAGGAAGTCCACTTGTCACGTTGTAAGAAAAATGGGAAGGAAGAGTAGACAAAATTATTAGAAGGATATAGGGACGCCCTGGGCAAAGGTATAGCATCGCAGAGTCACGTCACTTACCTGAAGTAGACCTACTCTCTAAGGGGGTCTACCTGTCACGTTGTAAGAAAAAGGGGAAAAAGTAGACAGGACAATTAGAAGAATATAAGGACTCCCTGGGCAAAGGTATAGCATCGCACGGGCAACGTCACTTACCTGAGGTAGACCTACTCTCTAAGGGGGTCTACCTGTCACGTTGTAAGAAAAAGGGGAAAAAAGTAGACAGGACTATTAGAAGAATATAAGGACTCCCTGGGCAAAGGTATAGCATCGCACGGGCAACGTCACTTACCTGAGGTAGACCTACTCTCTAAGGGGGTCTTCCTGTCACGTTGTAAGAAAAAGGGAAAGAAAAGTAGACAGGACTATTAGAAGGATATAAGGACTCCCTGGGCAAAGGTATAGCATCGCACGGGCAACGTCACTTACCTGAAGTAGACCTACTCTCTAAGGGGGGCTACCTGTCGCGTTGTAAGAAATGGGGGGAAAAAAGTAGACAGGACTATTAGAAGAATATAAGGACTCCCTGGAAAAGGTATAGCATCGCACGGGCAACGTCACTTACCTGAAGTAGACCTACTCTCTAAGGGGGGCTACCTGTTACGTTGTAAGAAAAGGGGGGAAAAAGTAGACAGGACTATTAGAAGAATATAAGGACTCCCTGGGCAAAGGTATAGCATCGCACGGGCAACGTCACTTACCTGAAGTAGACCTACTCTCTAAGGGGGGCTACCTGTCACGTTGTAAGAAAAGGGGGGAAAAAAGTAGACAGGACTATTAGAAGAATATAAGGACTCCCTGGGCAAAGGTATAGCATCGCACGGGCAACGTCACTTACCTGAAGTAGACCTACTCTCTAAGGGGGGCTACCTGTCACGTTGTAAGAAAAGGGGGGAAAAAAGTAGACAGGACTATTAGAAGAATATAAGGACTCCCTGGGCAAAGGTATAGCATCGCACGGGCAACGTCACTTACCTGAAGCAGATTTACTCTCTAAGGAGGTCTACCTGTCGCGTTGTAAGAAAAAGGGGAAAAAAGTAGACAGGACTATTAGAAGAATATAAGGACTCCCTGGGCAAAGGTATAGCATCGCACGGGCAACGTCACTTACCTGAAGCAGATTTACTCTCTAAGGGGGGCTACCTGTCACGTTGTAAGAAAAGGGGGGAAAAAAGTAGACAGGACTATTAGAAGAATATAAGGACTCCCTGGGCAAAGGTATAGCATCGCACGGGCAACGTCACTTACCTAAAGTAGATTTACTCTCTAAGGAGGTCTACCTGTCACGTTGTAAGAAAAGGGGGGAAAAAAGTAGACAGGACTATTAGAAGAATATAAGGACTCCCTGGGCAAAGGTATAGCATCGCACGGGCAACGTCACTTACCTGAAGCAGATTTACTCTCTAAGGAGGTCTACCTGTCGCGTTGTAAGAAAAAGGGGAAAAAAGTAGACAGGACTATTAGAAGAATATAAGGACTCCCTGGGCAAAGGTATAGCATCGCACGGGCAACGTCACTTACCTGAAGCAGATTTACTCTTTAAGGAGGTCTACCTGTCGCGTTGTAAGAAAAAGGGGAAAAAAGTAGACAGGACTATTAGAAGAATATAAGGACTCCCTGGGCAAAGGTATAGCATCGCACGGGCAACGTCACTTACCTGAGGTAGACCTACTCTCTAAGGGGGTCGACCTGTCACATTGTAAGAAAAAGGGGGAAAAAAGTAGACAGGACTATTAGAAGGATATAAGGACTCCCTGGGCAAAGGTATAGCATCGCACGGGCAACGGCACTTACCTGAGGTAGACCTACTCTCTAAGGGGGTCGACCTGTCACGTTGTAAGAAAAAGGGGAAAAAAGTAGACAGGACTATTAGAAGGATATAAGGACTCCCTCGGCAAAGGTATAGCATCGCACGGGCAACGTCACTTACCTAAAGTAGATATACTCTCTAAGGAGGTCTACCTGTCGCGTTGTAAGAAAAATGGGAAGGAAGAGTAGACAAAACTATTAGAAGGATATAGGGACGCCCTGGGCAAAGGTATAGCATCGCAGAGTCACATCACTTACCTGAAGTAGATCAACTCTCTAAGGGGGTCTACCAGTCACGTTGTAAGAAAAATGGGAAGGAAGAGTAGAGAGAACTATTAGAAGGATATAATGACTCCCTGGGCAAAGGTATAGCATCGCATAGTCACGTCACTTACCTGAAGTAGACCTATACTCCGACGAGATCTACCTGTCACGTTGTAATAAAAATGGGAAGGGAAAAGTAGACAGGACTATTAGAAGGATATAAGGACTCCCTGGGCAAAGGTATAGCATCGCACGGGCAACGTCACCTACCTGAAGTAGACCTACTCTTTAAGGGGGTAAGGGGAAAAACGTAGACAGGACTATTAGAAGGATATAAAGACTCCCTCCGCAAAGGTATAGCGTCGCACGGGCAACGTCCTTTACCTAAAGTAGATCTACTCTCTAAGGAAGTCTACTTGTCACGTTGTAAGAAAAATGGGAAGGAAGAGTAGACAACATTATTAGAAGGATATAGGGACGCCCTGGGCAAAGGTATAGCATCGCAGAGTCACGTCACTTACCTGAAGTAGATCTACTCTCTAAGGGGGTCTACCAGTCACGTTTTAAGAAAAAGGGGGAAAAAAGTAGACAGGACTATTAGAAGGATATAAGGACTCCATGGGCAAAGGTATAGCATAGCACGGGCAACGTCCCTTACCTAAAGTAGATCTACTCTCTAAGGAAGTCTACTTGTCACGTTGTAAGAAAAATGGGAAGGAAGAGTAGACAAAATTATTAGAAGGATATAGGGACGCCCTGGGCAAAGGTATAGCATCGCAGAGTCACGTCACTTACCTGAAGTAGACCTACTCTCTAAGGGGGTCTACCTGTCACGTTGTAAGAAAAAGAGGAAAAAAGTAGACAGGACTATTAGAAGGATATAAGGACTCCCTGGGCAAAGGTATAGCATCGCAGAGTCACGTCACTTACCTGAAGTAGACCTACTCTCTAAGGGGGTCTACCTGTCACGTTGTAAGAAAAAGGGGAAAAAAGTAGACAGGACTATTAGAAGGATATAAGGACTCCCTGGGCAAAGGTATAGCATAGCACGGGCAACGTCCCTTACCTAAAGTAGATCTACTCTCTAAGGAAGTCCACTTGTCACGTTGTAAGAAAAATGGGAAGGAAGAGTAGACAAAATTATTAGAAGGATATAGGGACGCCCTGGGCAAAGGTATAGCATCGCAGAGTCACGTCACTTACCTGAAGTAGACCTACTCTCTAAGGGGGTCTACCTGTCACGTTGTAAGAAAAAGGGGAAAAAGTAGACAGGACTATTAGAAGGATATAAGGACTCCCTGGGCAAAGGTATAGCATCGCAGAGTCACGTCACTTACCTGAAGTAGACCTACTCTCTAAGGGGGTCTACCTGTCACGTTGTAAGAAAAAGGGGAAAAAAGTAGACAGGACTATTAGAAGGATATAAGGACTCCCTGGGCAAAGGTATAGCATCGCAGAGTCACGTCACTTACCTGAAGTAGACCTACTCTCTAAGGGGGTCTACCTGTCACGTTGTAAGAAAAAGGGGAAAAAAGTAGACAGGACTATTAGAAGGATATAAGGACTCCCTGGGCAAAAGTATAGCATCGCACGGGCAACGTCACTTACCTAAAGTAGATCTACTCTCTAAGGAGGTCTACCTGTCGCGTTGTATGAAAAAGAGGAAAAAAAGTAGACAGGACTATTAGAAGGACATAAGGACTCCCTGGGCAAAGGTATAGCATCGCACAGGCAACGTCCCTTACCTAAAGTAGATCTACTCTCTAAGGGGGTCTAGCTGTCACGTTGTAAGAAAAAGGGGAAAAAAGTAGACAGGACTATTAGAAGCATATAAGGACTCCCTGGGCAAAGGGATAGCATCGCACGGGCAACGTCACTTACCTAAAGTAGATCTACTCTCTAAGGAGGTCTACCTGTCGCGTTGTAAGAAAAATGGGAAGGAAGAGTAGACAAAACTATTAGAAGGATATAGGGACGCCCTGGGCAAAGGTACAGCATCGCACGGGCAACGTCACCTACCTGAAGTAGACCTACTCTCTAGGGGGTCTACCTGTCACGTTGTAAGAAAAAGGGGAAAAAAAGTAGACAGGACTATTAGAAGGATATATAGACTCCCTGGGCAAAGGTACAGCATCGCACGGGCAATGTCACTTACCGAAAGTAGATCTACTCTCTAAGGGGGTCTACCTGTCACGTTGTAAGAAACAGGGGAAAAAAAGTAGACAGGACTATTAGAAGGATATAAGGACTCCATGGGCAAAGGTATAGCATAGCACGGGCAACGTCCCTTATCTAAAAAAGATCTACTCTCTAAGGAAGTCTACTTGTCACGTTGTAAGAAAAATGGGAAGGAAGAGTAGACAGGACTATTAGAAGGATATAAGGACTCCCTGGGCAAAGGTATAGCATCGCACAGTCTCGTCACTTACCTGAAGTAGATCTACTCTCTAAGGGGGTCTACCTGTCGCGTTGTAAGAAACAGGGGAAAAAAAGTAGACAGGACTATTAGAAGGATATAAGGACTCCATGGGCAAAGGTATAGCATAGCACGGGCAACGTCCCTTATCTAAAAAAGATCTACTCTCTAAGGGGGTCTACCTGTCACGTTGTAAGAAAAAGGGAAAAAAAGTAGACAGGACTATTAGAAGGACATAAGGACTGCCTGGGCAAAGGTATAGCATCGCACGGGCAACGTCACTTACCTGAAGCAGATTTACTCTCTAAGGGGGTCTACCAGTCTCGATGTAAAAATAAATGGGAAGGAAGAGTAGACAAAATTATTAGAAATATATAAGGATGCCCTGGGAAAAGGTATGTCTCGCACAGTCACGTAAATTCACGTCAATTACCTGAAGCAGATTTACTCTCTAAAGGGGTCTACCAGTCTCGTTGTAAGAAAAATGGGAAGGAAGAGTAGACAAAACTATTAGAAGGATATAAGGATTCCCTGGGCAAAGGTATAGCATCGCACGGGCAACGTCACTTACCTGAAGTAAACCTACACTCCGTCGAGGTCTAACTGTCACGTTGAGGTAAAAATGGGAAGGAAAAGTAGACAGCACTAATAGAAGGTAATAAGGATTCCCTTGGAAAAGGTATAGCATCGCAAAGCCACGTCACTTACCTAAAGTAGGCCTATACTCTACCTATCACGCTGTAATAGAAATGGGAAGGAAGAGTAGACAGGGCTATTAGAAGAATATAAGGACGCCCTGGGCAAAGGTATAGCATCGCACAGTTACGTCACTTACCTGAAGTAGATCTACTCTCTAAGAGGGTCTACCAGTCACGTTGTAAGAAAAATGAGAAGGAAGGGTAGATAAAACTATTAGAAGGATATAAGGACGCCCTGGGCAAAGGTATTGCTTTGCACAGTCACGTCACTTACCTGAAGTAGATCTACTCTCTAGGGGGTCTACCAGTCACGTTGTAAGAAAAATGGGAAGGAAGAATAGACAGGGCTATTAGAAGAATATAAGCATTCTCTGGGCAAAGATATAGCTTTGCAGGGGTAACGTCACTTACCTGAAGTGGATCTACTCTCTAAGGGGGCCTACCTGTCACGTTGTATGAAAAATGGGAAGGAAGAGTAGACAGAACTATTAGAAGGATATAAGGACGCCCTGGGCAAATGTATGGCCTCGCACAGTTACGTCACTTACCTGAAGTGGATCTACTCTCTAAGGGGGTCTACCAGTCACGTTGTAAGAAAATGAGAAGGAAGAGTAGACAAAACTATTAGAAGGATATAAGGACGCCATGGGCAAAGGTATAGCATCGCACGGGCAACGTCACCTACCTGAAGCAGATCTACTCTCTAGGGGGTCTACCAGTCACGTTGTAAGAAAAATGGGAAGGAAGAGTAGACAAAACTATTAGAAGGATATAAGGACGCCATGGGCAAAGGTATAGCATCGCACGGGTAACGTCACCTACCTGAAGTAGACCTACTCTCTAAGGGGGTCTATATGTCTCGTTGTAAGTAAAATGAGAAGGAAGAGTAGACAAAACTATTAGAAGGATATAAGGACGCCATGGGCAAAGGCATAGCATCGCACGGGCAACGTCACCTACCTGAAGCAGATCTACTCTCTAGGGGGTCTACCAGTCACGTTGTAAGAAAAATGGGAAGGAAGAGTAGACAAAACTATTAGAAGGATATAAGGACGCCATGGGCAAAGGCATAGCATCGCACGGGCAACGTCACCTACCTGAAGCAGATCTACTCTCTAGGGGGTCTACCAGTCACGTTGTAAGAAAAATGGGAAGGAAGAGTAGACAAAACTATTAGAAGGATATAAGGACGCCATGGGCAAAGGTATAGCATCGCACGGGCAACGTCACTTACCTAAAGTAGATCTACTCTCTAAGGGGGTCTACCAGTCACGTTGTAAGAAACAGGGGAAAAAAAGTAGACAGGACTATTAGAAGGATATAAGGACGCCATGGGCAAAGGTATAGCATAGCACGGGCAACGTCCCTTACCTAAAAAAGATCTACTCTCTAAGGAAGTCTACTTGTCACGTTGTAAGAAAAATGGGAAGGAAGAGTAGACAGGACTATTAGAAGGATATAAGGACTGCCTGGGCAAAGGTATAGCATCGCACGGGCAACGTCACCTACCTGAAGCAGATCTACTCTCTAGGGGGTCTACCAGTCACGTTGTAAGAAAAATGGGAAGGAAGAGTAGACAAAACTATTAGAAGGATATAAGGACGCCATGGGCAAAGGCATAGATCGCACGGGCAACGTCACCTACCTGAAGCAGATCTACTCTCTAGGGGGTCTACCAGTCACGTTGTAAGAAAAATGGGAAGGAAGAGTAGACAAAACTATTAGAAGGATATAAGGACGCCATGGGCAAAGGTATAGCATCGCACGGGCAACGTCACCTACCTGAAGCAGATCTACTCTCTAGGGGGTCTACCAGTCACGTTGTAAGAAAAATGGGAAGGAAGAGTAGACAAAACTATTAGAAGGATATAAGGACGCCATGGGCAAAGGTATAGCATCGCACGGGCAACGTCACCTACCTGAAGTAGACCTACTCTCTAGGGGGTCTACCTGTCACGTTGTAAGAAACAGGGGAAAAAAAGTAGACAGGACTATTAGAAGGATATAAGGACTCCCTGGGCAAAGGTATAGCATCGCACGGGCAACGTCACTTACCTAAAGTAGATCTACTCTCTAAGAGGGTCTACCAGTCACGTTGTAAGAAACAGGGGAAAAAAAGGAGACAGGACTATTAGAAGGATATAAGCACTCCATGGGCAAAGGTATAGCATAGCACGGGCAACGTCCCTTACCTAAAAAAGATCTACTCTCTAAGGAAGTCTACTTGTCACGTTGTAAGAAAAATGGGAAGGAAGAGTAGACAGGACTATTAGAAGGATATAAGGACGCCCTGGGCAAAGGTATAGCATCGCACAGTTACGTCACTTACCTGAAGTAGATCTACTCTCTAAGAGGGTCTACCAGTCACGTTGTAAGAAAAATGAGAAGGAAGGGTAGATAAAACTATTAGAAGGATATAAGGACGCCCTGGGCAAAGGTATAGCATCGCACAGTTACGTCACTTACCTGAAGTAGATCTACTCTCTAAGAGGGTCTACCAGTCACGTTGTAAGAAAAATGAAAAGGAAGAGTAGATAAAACTATTAGAAGGATATAAGGACGCCCTGGGCAAAGGTATAGCATCGCACAGTTACGTCACTTACCTGAAGTAGATCTACTCTCTAAGGGGGTCTACCTGTCTCGTTGTAATAAAAATGAAAAGGGAGAGTAGACAGGGCTATTAGAAGAATATAAGCATTCTCTGGGCAAAGATATAGCTTTGCAGGGGTAACGTCACTTACCTGAAGTGGATCTACACTCTAAGGGGGTCTAACTGTCACGTTGTATGAAAAATGGGAAGGAAGAGTAGACAGAACTATTAGAAGGATATAAGTACGCCCTGGGCAAAGGTATTGCTGTGCACAGTCACGTCACTTACCTGAAGTAGATCTACTCTCTATGGGGGTCTACCAGTTACGTTGTAAGAAAAATGGGAAGGAGGAGTAGACAAAACTATTAGAAGGATATAAGGACGCCCTTTGCAAAGGTATGGCCTCGCACAGTCACGTCATTTACCTGAAGCAGATCTACTCTCTAAGGGGGCCTACCTGTCACGTTGTATGAAAAATGGGAAGGAAGAGTAGACAAAACTATTAGAAGGATATAAGGACGCCATGGGCAAAGGTATAGCATCGCACGGGCAATTTCACTTACCAGAAGTAGATCTACTCTCTAAGGGGGTCTACCAGTCACGTTGTAAGAAAAATGGGAAGGAAGAGTAGACAGGGCTATTAGAAGAATATAAGCATTCTCTGGGCAAAGATATAGCTTTGCAGGGGTAACGTCACTTACCTGAAGTGGATCTACTCTCTAAGGGGGCCTACCTGTCACGTTGTATGAAAAATGGGAAGGAAGAGTAGACAGAACTATTAGAAGGATATAAGGACGCCCTGGGCAAATGTATGGCCTCGCACAGTCACGTCATTTACCTGAAGCAGATCTACTCTCTAAGGGGGTCTACCAGTCACGTTGTAAGAAAAATGGGAAGGAAGAGTAGACAAAACTATTAGAAGGATATAAGGACGCCATGGGCAAAGGTATAGCATCGCACGGGCAACGTCACCTACCTGAAGCAGATCTACTTTCTAGGGGGTCTACCAGTCACGTTGTAAGAAAAATGGGAAGGAAGAGTAGACAAAACTATTAGAAGGATATAAGGACGCCATGGGCAAAGGTATAGCATCGCACGGTTAACGTCACCTACCTGAAGTAGACCTACTCTCTAAGGGGGTCTATATGTCACGTTGTAAGTAAAATGAGAAGGAAGAGTAGACAAAACTATTAGAAGGATATAAGGACGCCATGGGCAAAGGCATAGCATCGTACGGGCAACGTCACCTACCTGAAGCAGATCTACTCTCTAGGGGGTCTACCAGTCACGTTGTAAGAAAAATGGGAAGGAAGAGTAGACAAAACTATTAGAAGGATATAAGGACGCCATGGGCAAAGGCATAGCATCGCACGGGCAACGTCACCTACCTGAAGCAGATCTACTCTCTAGGGGGTCTACCAGTCACGTTGTAAGAAAAATGGGAAGGAAGGGTAGACAAAACTATTAGAAGGATATAAGGACGCCATGGGCAAAGGTATAGCATCGCACGGGCAACGTCACCTACCTGAAGCAGATCTACTCTCTAGGGGGTCTACCAGTCACGTTGTAAGAAAAATGGGAAGGAAGAGTAGACAAAACTATTAGAAGGATATAAGGACGCCATGGGCAAAGGTATAGCATAGCACGGGCAACGTCACTTACCTAAAGTAGATCTACTCTCTAAGGGGGTCTACCAGTCACGTTGTAAGAAACAAGGGAAAAAAAGGAGACAGGACTATTAGAAGGATATAAGGACTCCATGGGCAAAGGTATAGCATAGCACGGGCAACGTCCCTTACCTAAAAAAGATCTACTCTCTAAGGAAGTCTACTTGTCACGTTGTAAGAAAAATGGGAAGGAAGAGTAGACAGGACTATTAGAAGGATATAAGGACGCCCTGGGCAAAGGTATAGCATCGCACAGTTACGTCACTTACCTGAAGTAGATCTACTCTCTAAGAGGGTCTACCAGTCACGTTGTAAGAAAAATGAAAAGGAAGAGTAGATAAAACTATTAGAAGGATATAAGGACGCCCTGGGCAAAGGTATGTCTCGCACGGGCAACGTCACTTACCTGAAGTAGATCTACTCTCTAAGGGGGTCTACCTGTCTCGTTGTAATAAAAATGAAAAGGAAGAGTAGACAGGGCTATTAGAAGAATATAAGCATTCTCTGGGCAAAGATATAGCTTTGCAGGGGTAACGTCACTTACCTGAAGTGGATCTACTCTCTAAGGGGGCCTAACTGTCACGTTGTATGAAAAATGGGAAGGAAGAGTAGACAGAACTATTAGAAGGATATAAGTACGCCCTGGGCAAAGGTATTGCTTTGCACAGTCACGTCACTTACCTGAAGTAGATCTACTCTCTATGGGGGTCTACCAGTTACGTTGTAAGAAAAATGGGAAGGAGGAGTAGACAAAACTATTAGAAGGATATAAGGACGCCCTTTGCAATAATATGGCCTCGCACAGTCACGTCATTTACCTGAAGCAGATCTACTCTCTAAGGGGGTCTACCAGTCACGTTGTAAGAAAAATGGGAAGGAAGAGTAGACAGGACTATTAGAAAGATATAAGGATTTCCTGGGCAACGTTATAGGGTCACACGGGCAACGTCACTTACCTGAAGTAGACCTATACTCCGACGAGGTCTACCTGTCACGATGTAAATAAAATGGGAAGGAAGAGTAGATAAAACTATTACAAGGATATAAGGACGCCCTGGGCAAAGGTATAGCATCGCACAGCCACGTCACTTACCTGAAGTAGATCTACTCTCTAAGGGGGTCTACATGTCACGTTGTAAGAAAAATGGGAAGGAAGAGTAGACAAAACTATTAGAAGGATATAAGGACGCCATGGGCAAAGGCATAGCATCGCACGGGCAACGTCACCTGAAGTAGTCCTAATCTCTACCGGGGTCTACCTGTTACGGTGTAAGAATAAGTTTGGGGAAAGTTAAGCAGGAGTAAGGAAACTACCTAAACAACTCATGGAGGGAATGTAAAGCAATGCACGTCCACGTCACGTACCTGAAGTAGTCCTAACCTCTACCGGGGTCTACCTGTTACGGTGTAAGAATAAGTTTGGGGAAAGTTAAGCAGGAGTAAGGAAACTACCTAAACAACTCATGGAGGGAATGTAAAGCAATGCACGTCCACGTCACGTACCTGAAGTAGTCCTAACCTCTACCGGGGTCTACCTGTTACGTTGTAAGAATAAGTTTTGGGAAAGTTAAGCAGGAGTAAGAAAAAACCTAAACAACTCATGGAGGGAAAGTATTGCAATGCACGTTCACGTCACGTACCTGAAGTAAACCTAATCTCTACCGGGGTCTACCTGTTACGTTGTAAGAATAAGTTTGGGGAAAGTTAAGCAGGAGTAAGAAAAAAAAATAAACAACTCATGGAGGGAAAGTAAAGCAATGCACGTCCACGTCACGTACCTGAAGTAGTCCTAACCTCTACCGGGGTCTACCTGTTACGTTGTAAGAATAAGTTTTGGGAAAGTTAAGCAGGAGTAAGAAAAAACCTAAACAACTCATGGAGGGAAAGTATTGCAATGCACGTTCACGTCACGTACCTGAAGTAAACCTAATCTCTACCGGGGTCTACCTGTTACGTTGTAAGAATAAGTTTGGGGAAAGTTAAGCAGGAGTAAGAAAAAAAAATAAACAACTCATGGAGGGAAAGTAAAGCAATGCACGTCCACGTCACGTACCTGAAGTAGTCCTAATCTCTACCGGGGTCTACCTGTTACGTTGTAAGAATAAGTTTGGGGAAAGTTAAGCAGGAGTAAGGAAAGGACCTAAACAACACATGGAGGGAAAGTAAAGCAATGCACGTCCACGTCACGTACCTGAAGTAGTCCTAATCTCTACCGGGGTCTACCTGTTACGTTGTAAGAATAAGTTTGGGGAAAGTTAAGCAGGAGTAAGGAAAGGACCTAAACAACACATGGAGGGAAAGTAAAGCAATGCACGTCCACGTCACGTACCTGAAGTAGTCCTAATCTCTACCGGGGTCTACCTGTTACGTTGTAAGAATAAGTTTGGGGAAGGTTAGGCAGGAGTAAGGAAAGGACCTAAACAACACATGGAGGGAAAGTAAAGCAATGCACGTCCACGTCACGTACCTGAAGTAGTCCTAATCTCTACCGGGGTCTACCTGTTACGTTGTAAGAATAAGTTTGGGGAAGGTTAAGCAGGAGTAAGGAAAGGACCTAAACAACTCATGGAGGGAAAGTAAAGCAATGCACGTTCACGTCACGTACCTGAAGTAGTCCTAATCTCTACCGGGGTCTACCTGTTACGTTGTAAGAATAAGTTTGGGGAAGGTTAAGCAGGAGTAAGGAAAGGACCTAAACAACTCATGGAGGGAAAGTAAAGCAATGCACGTTCACGTCACGTGCCTGAAGTAGTCCTAATCTCTACCGGGGTCTACCTGTTACGTTGTAAGAATAAGTTTGGGGAAAGTTAAGCAGGAGTAAGGAAAGGACCTAAACAACTCATGGAGGGAATGTAAAGCAATGCACGTTCACGTCACGTACCTGAAGTAGTCCTAACCTCTACCGGGGTCTACCTGTTACGTTGTAAGAATAAGTTTGGGGAAGGTTAAGCAGGAGTAAGGAAAGGACCTAAATAACTCATGGAGGGAAAGTAAAGCAATGCACGTTCACGTCACGTACCTGAAGTAGTCCTAATCTCTACCGGGGTCTACCTGTTACGTTGTAAGAATAAGTTTGGGGAAGGTTAGACATTAGTAAGGAAAGGACCTAATCAACTCATGGAGGGAAAGTGTAGCAATGCTCGTTCACGTCACGTACCTGAAGTAGATTTAACCTCTACCCGGGTCTACCTGTTACGTTGTAAGAATAAGTTTGGGGAAGGTTAAGCAGGAGTAAGGAAAGGACCTAAACAACTCATGGAGGGAAAGTAAAGCAATGCACGTTCACGTCACGTACCTGAAGTAGTCCTAATCTCTACCGGGGTCTACCTGTTACGTTGTAAGAATAAGTTTGGGGAAGGTTAGACATTAGTAAGGAAAGGACCTAATCAACTCATGGAGGGAAAGTGTAGCAATGCTCGTTCACGTCACGTACCTGAAGTAGATTTAACCTCTACCTGGGTCTACCTGTTACGTTGTAAGAATAAGTTTGGGGAAAGTTAAGCAGGAGTAAGGAAAGGACCTAATCAACTCATGGAGGGAAAGTGTAGCAATGCTCGTTCACGTCACGTACCTGAAGTAGATTTAACCTCTACCTGGGTCTACCTGTTACGTTGTAAGAATAAGTTTGGGGAAAGTTAAGCAGGAGTAAGGAAAGGACCTAATCAACTCATGGAGGAAAAGTGTAGCAATGCTCGTTCACGTCACGTACCTGAAGTAGATTTAACCTCTACCTGGGTCTACCTGTTACGTTGTAAGAATAAGTTTGGGGAAGGTTAAGAAGGAGTAATGTAAGGACCTAATCAACTCATGGAGGGAAAGTGTAGCAATGCACGTTCACGTCACGTACCTGAAGTAGATTTAACCTCTACCTGGGTCTACCTGTTACGTTGTAAGAATAGGTTTGGGGAAAGTTAAGCAGGAGTAAGGAAAGGACCTAATCAACTCATGGAGGGAAAGTGTAGCAATGCTCGTTCACGTCACGTACCTGAAGTAGATTTAACCTCTACCTGGGTCTACCTGTTACGTTGTAGGAATAAGTTTGGGGAAAGTTAAGAAGGAGTAATGTAAGGACCTCATCAACTCATGGAGGAAAAGTGTAGCAATGCTCGTTCACGTCACGTACCTGAAGTAGATTTAACCTCTACCTGGGTCTACCTGTTACGTTGTAAGAATAAGTTTGGGGAAAGTTAAGAAGGAGTAATGTAAGGACCTAATCAACTCATGGAGGGAAAGTGTAGCAATGCTCGTTCACGTCACTTACCTGAAGTAGATTTAACCTCTACCTGGGTCTACCTGTTACGTTGTAAGAATAAGTTTGGGGAAAGTTAAGCAGGAGTAAGGAAAGGACCTAATCAACTCATGGAGGGAAAGTGTAGCAATGCTCGTTCACGTCACGTACCTGAAGTAGATTTAACCTCTACCTGGGTCTACCTGTTACGTTGTAAGAATAAGTTTGGGGAAGGTTAAGAAGGAGTAATGTAAGGACCTAATCAACTCATGGAGGGAAAGTGTAGCAATGCACGTTCACGTCACGTACCTGAAGTAGATTTAACCTCTGCCTGGGTCTACCTGGTAATTTCTAAGAAGAAGCTGTAGTTTATTTTTAAATTTGTAAATATTTTGTTTTTCAATCCAGGCGTGGTAACGTGTTTTCTCTGTGGTATTAATACATTTCTAGGAATAAGTTACTGGTTTTTTTCGAAATCCGAAGTCACGATCTTTATTATGTGTTTTTGATTAAATCTGCTTTGCGATAGAAGCAAAAGTAAAATATATCACCGCCTAAAGTGTACTAAATATTAACTCTACTGTGATAAATCGATGGAAAGTTTAAGCTTTATGTTATTATAAACTTAAGCAACTTACATATTCCTGTTGTAAGGGTGAGCCAAGGTGACATCAATCAATTATACAAACGTTCTGACAATGTAATGGCCGTAGGTTCCTCTAGAAAGTTTATACTTGTAAAATAAATTTCTATCCCTTTACCTGGAAAAACTTCTTAACAGGATAAATAATTCTTTAAAAAACATGCCAATTTAAGTCTACAAATGTTTTGTGAAAGTTAAGAAGTTTTAAATTTATGCTGTCGGTCGTGTAATTTGGTCACGTCCAAAGGAGCCATTTTGTATTCTTTAAAGTAACAGCTTAACTTACAAACATTAAGGTATTGGTGAATGTGTTTAAAGCTGCCTAACCGAGTTGATAGCTGGAGCGGTTGCCATGGCGACACGAGGTTTATTGATTGTAAAGAGATGTAGTTATTGGTAACAGAATCATTGTCCTACCTAAGCTTATGCCTCTCATTTATAATATCCGGCTTTTATTAAATAAAGTCATTTTTTTAACAACTTTTTAAAATAGAATTTTGTAAAAGATTTTGCTTTGCCAATTCAATTATCCTTACAATGGAATTTGATGTATCTACACTTTAGAACTTTGAGGTGCGGTAATTAAAATTCTTGTTCAAGTAATATCACTGGACAAATATTTATGCAAATACTCAAAAACCATAAAATATAAAGTTATTAAATTTGTTTTACCAATAATAATGTTTTAAAAACTATGTAGGCCTATATAAAAAGGTATCAAAAAGGCGTCTAAAAATATTTTAAAATGTTTTTAATATATTATCGTCCTGAATCAGTTTAAAATATTAATTAAAAAATATATATATTAATTTTCAATGACAATAAATGTTTAGGTATTTTCAATTGAAAATAGTTTGTTTATAATGTTTAATATGGTGTAATAATTTTGTAATAAAATGAATAATTTCCATTTATTTCTTTTTAAAAGGTTTGATTCATTCTTTTATTAGATTATTCTACACAAGTAAAAAGTTATTACATCGTAAATCATAAATAGTGGTAAAAATTAGAAACAAAATATGAACATAACCTCAATCTACAAACGGGTATGAAATTTTTATTATAAATAAATAAATCCTCTTAAACTACAAAAACATTTTATCTACATCCTGATGTACGTTTCGACTCTAAGCCAACCTTCTTCAGAGGAAACTACTACAAGGCTAACTGAATTGTAGAGTTAGTTTTGTAGTTATTTTTTCTGAAGATGATTACTTTGCAATCGAAATATACATCAGGGCATAAATAAAAGGTTTTTGTGCTTCAAGGAGTTTATTTATGTATAGTAAACAATTGCACCACAGTTGCTTTAATCTATTACACATGAAATTGTATAAACAGATTGCCTTTTATAGAACAGACACCTATTTTATACAATTAGTCTATAAATTATTTTATACCAATTATACAATGTGGCTACAAAGAAGTCGTGGAATTATTGTTAACAGAATTAATTGTAATATTACCAATATCTCATTCAGTTTTACTTCTTTAAAATAACTTAATAAATTGGTAATTTACATATGATTTTAATTTGTTTTATATTCATCCTATCTATTAATTGTACTACGTTCATTTTAAAAGACAAGTTTTATTTTTTATTTTGTTTCGACAATACTACCTCTAACAGTCCGTTTTAAATTGTTGCAGTCCCATCACATTGTTATTCTAACTTCCTGTTTAGCAAAAATTCTGCAGTTCATCTGGAATTAAAAAATAACGGATCATGGAGATTTTGTAACTTTATAAAGATATTCAATATTGTAAGGTTAAACCTAAATTTTCATTTCAAGTAGAATATTATTTTGTTAACAAAAGTCTAGTGCAGTAATTGTCAGTTTTTAAATGTGTTTCATATAGTGTTTTGCTTTCAAATGGAGTATTTCAAAACACTGGTTTTTACACATTTTGCTTTATTCTTAACATTGATTATAACATTTTGTCTTTTGCTATTAATTTTTATTTAATTCTTTCACTATGTAAAAATAACAAAAAAATGCAAAACGCTTTGACTTTAAAAGCTACATTTCTAACAATTGAAGTTCAAAATCGATGTCATTTTTTTATTCTTCTTCTTTAAAATATTTACAATGTTAAAATATCACAATGCAAATCCAATATCACACTTTTTTAAATTACCTTTTTCTTATTTAAACGTCGGTTGGAAGGCATTACCAAAGGCTGTTTCTCTACTCTGAGTGCCAGGTGTAGGGCCTATTACCAAAGACTTTTTCTCTACTCTGAATGTCAGAAGTATTTGAAAAGGCTGTTTCTCTACTCAGAATTCCAGGTGTATTAAAAGGCTGTTTCTCTACTCTGAATGCCAGGTGTATTACCAAAGGCTGTTTCTCTTTTCTGAATGCCAGGTGTATTTCCAAAGGCTGTTCCTCTACTCTGAATGCCAGGTGTATTACCAAAGGCTGTTCCTCTACTCTGAATGCCAGGTGTATTGCCAAAGGCTGCCCTACCTACTCGTATAGACCCAACCTTCACCGAGGTTATGACATAATGCGCCATGGTGGCTGTTGGGACTATTGGTAGGATTAAGGAAAAGGCATAAACCCCATGGTCGAGGCTACAGGAGGTCACTGTGTAGCATGTCGTAGGGTCGCACGCCCTACCTACTCGTATAGACCCAACCTTCACCGAGGTCATGACATAATGCGCCATGGTGGCTGTTGGGACTATTGGTAGGATTAAGGAAAAGGCATAAACTCCATGGTCGAGGCTACAGGAGGTCACTGTGTAGCACGTCGTAGGGTCGCACGCCCTATCTACTCGTATAGACCCAACCTTCACCGAGGTTATGACATAATGCGCCTTGGTGGCTGTTGGGACTATTGGTAGGATTAAGGAAAAGGCATAAACCCCATGGTCGAGGCTACAGGAGGTCACTGTGTAGCACGTTGTAGGGTCGCACACCCTACCTACTCGTATAAACCCAACCTTCACCGAGGTTATGACATAATGCGCCATGGTGGCTGTTGGGACTATTGGTAGGATTAAGGAAAAGGCATAAACCCCATGGTCGAGGCTACAGGAGGTCACTGTGTAGCACGTCGTAGGGTCGCACGCCCTACCTACTCGTATAGACCCAACCTTCACCGAGGTTATGACATAATGCGCCATGGTGGCTGTTGGGACTATTGGTAGGATTAAGGAAAAGGCATAAACCCTATGGTCAAGGCTACAGGAGGTCACTGTGTAGCACGTCGTAGGGTCGCACGCCCTATCTACTCGTATAGACCCAACCTTCACCGAGGTTATGACATAATGCGCCATGGTGGCTGTTGGGACTATTGGTAGGATTAAGGAAAAGGCATAAACCCTATGGTCAAGGCTACAGGAGGTCACTGTGTAGCACGTCGTAGGGTCGCACGCCCTACCTACTCGTATAGACCCAACCTTCACCGAGGTTATGACATA
>JBAIZL010000003.1:64429907-64454907 GCA_036971475.1 Prosapia bicincta | reverse complement strand
CCCGAATTTGATATTTATTGCCAAATTCAGCCGTTCCGTTGTGTTCTTCTAGAAATAACAATTCTATAGTTATTGTTTTTTATTATAGTGAACTTGCATAGTCTCATTTGGTTGCGGTAACTCTGCGAGCATAATGTTTTTTGATTGAATAATAGACGGTGTACGAAACCCTCAAGACAAGTTGTAAACAATAAAAACGATTGTGCAGAAACAATTCTATCCAAACGTTGTTTCAAGATGGGACGGCTTTGTTCTTCTGAAGCTTAAATTACCTAATCTCGCGCTTGATCGTCATAAGGGTTGGTTTTGTAACAAAATGTATCACCGGCTGCAGCCCTTGCGGCAGGATCTTGTATGGTAATCAGACCCCGCGGCTGGAGGGAGGCAATCGGCCTGATTATGCAGATTTCCCGTCCAAACACATGGCCTGCCATGACGCAATCGTTCTGTGGCAGTGGGTTCGCTTTGCAAATTAACTGAGAATTATGGCAATAGTTTACTTGAGGATGTCAGCCGCTTCTATTTTAGAAACCTATTCAGAGCCTTCCTTAAAGTGAAGTAAATGCAAATAACTGCTACAAAATAAAACATTTCTGAGATTGATTATCTTTGCTGATAAAATTAATGTAAATGCAACAAAAACCACGGTCGTATTTTTAAATTTTGCTGTAGAATAACGAATAAACTTTATTAATAATAATATATTTTTTGCATGGTTGAATATTAAACATTTCACAGAACCAAAATATTTGATAACATTTTATATTTTATATCACATTTACGTTTAAAAAAGCTAAACGGACGCCATTAAGTATTTGTATAGTTCCATTGTAAATAAACGGTTGGTAAACAACAAACGGAGGTACGGACGGCATTACGTATTTGTATAGTTCCATTGTAAATAAACAGTTGGTAAACAACAAACGGAGGTACGGACGACATTAAGTATTTGTATAGTTCCATTTAAATAAACAGTTGGTAAACAACAAACGGAGGTACGGACGGCATTAAGTATTTGTATAGTTCCATTGTATATAAACAGTTGGTAAACAACAAACGGAGGTACGGACGGCATTAAGTATTTGTATAGTTCCATTGTAAATAAACAGTTGGTAAACAGCAAACGGAGGTACGGACGGCATTAAGTATTTGTATAGTTCCATTGTAAATAAACAGTTAGTAAACAACAAACGGAGGTACGGACGGCATTAAGTATTTGTATAGTTCCATTGTAAATAAACAGTTGGTATACAACAAACGGAGGTACGGACGGCATTAAGTATTTGTATAGTTCCATTGTAAATAAACAGTTGGTAAACAACAAACGGAGGTACGGACGGCATTAAGTATTTGTATAGTTCCATTGTATATAAACAGTTAGTAAACAACAAACGGAGGTACGGACGGCATTAAGTATTTGTATAGTTCCATTGTAAATAAACAGTTGGTAAACAACAAATGGAGGTACGGATGGCATTACGTATTTGTATAGTTCCATTGTAAATAAACAGATGGTAAACAACAAACGGAGGTACGGACGGCATTAAGTATTTGTATAGTTCCATTGTAAATAAACAGTTGGTAAACAACAAACGGAGGTACGGACGGCATTACGTATTTGTATAGTTCCATTGTAAATAAACAGTTGGTAAACAGCAAACGGAGGTACGGAAGGCATTAAGTATTTGTATAGTTCCATTGTAAATAAACAGTTGGTAAACAACAAACGGAGGTACGGACGGCATTACGTATTTGTATAGTTCCATTGTAAATAAACAGTTGGTAAACAACAAACGGAGGTACGGACGGCATTACGTATTTGTATAGTTCCATTGTAAATAAACAGTTGGTAAACAACAAACGGAGGTACGGACGGCATTACGTATTTGTATAGTTCCATTGTAAATAAACAGTTGGTAAACAACAAACGGAGGTACGGACGGCATTAAGTATTTGTATAGTTCCATTGTAAATAAACAGTTGGTAAACAACAAACGGAGGTACGGACGGCATTAAGTATTTGTATAGTTCCATTGTAAATAAACAGTTAGTAAACAACAAACGGAGGTACGGACGGCATTAAGTATTTGTATAGTTCCATTGTAAATAAACAGTTGGTAAACAACAAACGGAGGTACGGATGGCATTACGTATTTGTATAGTTCCATTGTAAATAAACAGATGGTAAACAACAAACGGAGGTACGGACGGCATTAAGTATTTGTATAGTTCCATTGTAAATAAACAGTTGGTAAACAACAAACGGAGGTACGGACGGCATTACGTATTTATGTAGTTCCATTGTAAATAAACAGTTGGTAAACAACAAACGGAGGTACGGACGGCATTAAGTATTTATATAGTTCCATTGTAAATAAACAGTTGGTAAACAACAAACGGAGGTACGGACGGCATTACGTATTTGTATAGTTCCATTGTAAATAAACAGTTGGTAAACAACAAACGGAGGTACGGACGGCATTACGTATTTGTATAGTTCCATTGTAAATAAACAGTTGGTAAACAGCAAACGGAGGTACGGAAGGCATTAAGTATTTGTATAGTTCCATTGTAAATAAACAGTTGGTAAACAACAAACGGAGGTACGGACGGCATTACGTATTTGTATAGTTCCATTGTAAATAAACAGTTGGTAAACAACAAACGGAGGTACGGACGGCATTACGTATTTGTATAGTTCCATTGTAAATAAACAGTTGGTAAACAACAAACGGAGGTACGGACGGCATTACGAATTTGTATAGTTCCATTGTAAATAAACAGTTAGTAAACAACAAACGGAGGTACGGACGGCATTAAGTATTTGTATAGTTCCATTGTAAATAAACAGTTGGTAAACAACAAACGGAGGTACGGACGGCATTACGAATTTGTATAGTTCCATTGTAAATAAACAGTTAGTAAACAGCAAACGGAGGTACGGACGGCATTACGTATTTGTATAGTTCCATTGTAAATAAACAGTTGGTAAACAACAAACGGAGGTACGGACGGCATTACGTATTTGTATAGTTCCATTGTAAATAAACAGTTGGTAAACAACAAACGGAGGTACGGACGGCATTACGTATTTGTATAGTTCCATTGTAAATAAACAGTTGGTAAACAACAAACGGAGGTACGGACGGCATTACGTATTTGTATAGTTCCATTGTAAATAAACAGTTGGTAAACAACAAACGGAGGTACGGACGGCATTACGAATTTGTATAGTTCCATTGTAAATAAACAGTTAGTAAACAACAAACGGAGGTACGGACGGCATTAAGTATTTGTATAGTTCCATTGTAAATAAACAGTTAGTAAACAGCAAACGGAGGTACGGACGGCATTACGTATTTGTATAGTTCCATTGTAAATAAACAGTTGGTAAACAACAAACGGAGGTACGGACGGCATTACGTATTTGTATAGTTCCATTGTAAATAAACAGTTAGTAAACAGCAAACGGAGGTACGGACGGCATTACGTATTTGTATAGTTCCATTGTAAATAAACAGTTGGTAAACAACAAACGGAGGTACGGACGGCATTACGTATTTGTATAGTTCCATTGTAAATAAACAGTTGGTAAACAACAAACGGAGGTACGGACGGCATTACGTATTTGTATAGTTCCATTGTAAATAAACAGTTGGTAAACAACAAACGGAGGTACGGACGGCATTACGTATTTGTATAGTTCCATTGTAAATAAACAGTTGGTAAACAACAAACGGAGGTACGGACGGCATTACGAATTTGTATAGTTCCATTGTAAATAAACAGTTAGTAAACAACAAACGGAGGTACGGACGGCATTAAGTATTTGTATAGTTCCATTGTAAATAAACAGTTGGTAAACAACAAACGGAGGTACGGATGGCATTACGTATTTGTATAGTTCCATTGTAAATAAACAGATGGTAAACAACAAACGGAGGTACGGACGGCATTAAGTATTTGTATAGTTCCATTGTAAATAAACAGTTGGTAAACAACAAACGGAGGTACGGACGGCATTACGTATTTATGTAGTTCCATTGTAAATAAACAGTTGGTAAACAACAAACGGAGGTACGGACGGCATTAAGTATTTATATAGTTCCATTGTAAATAAACAGTTGGTAAACAACAAACGGAGGTACGGACGGCATTACGTATTTGTATAGTTCCATTGTAAATAAACAGTTGGTAAACAACAAACGGAGGTACGGACGGCATTACGTATTTGTATAGTTCCATTGTAAATAAACAGTTGGTAAACAGCAAACGGAGGTACGGAAGGCATTAAGTATTTGTATAGTTCCATTGTAAATAAACAGTTGGTAAACAACAAACGGAGGTACGGACGGCATTACGTATTTGTATAGTTCCATTGTAAATAAACAGTTGGTAAACAACAAACGGAGGTACGGACGGCATTACGTATTTGTATAGTTCCATTGTAAATAAACAGTTGGTAAACAACAAACGGAGGTACGGACGGCATTACGAATTTGTATAGTTCCATTGTAAATAAACAGTTAGTAAACAACAAACGGAGGTACGGACGGCATTAAGTATTTGTATAGTTCCATTGTAAATAAACAGTTGGTAAACAACAAACGGAGGTACGGACGGCATTACGAATTTGTATAGTTCCATTGTAAATAAACAGTTAGTAAACAGCAAACGGAGGTACGGACGGCATTACGTATTTGTATAGTTCCATTGTAAATAAACAGTTGGTAAACAACAAACGGAGGTACGGACGGCATTAAGTATTTGTATAGTTCCATTGTAAATAAACAGTTGGTAAACAACAAACGGAGGTACGGACGGCATTAAGTATTTGTATAGTTCCATTGTAAATAAACAGTTGGTAAACAACAAACGGAGGTACGGACGGCATTAAGTATTTGTATAGTTCCATTGTAAATAAACAGTTGGTAAACAACAAACGGAGGTACGGACGGCATTAAGTATTTGTATAGTTCCATTGTAAATAAACAGTTGGTAAACAGCAAACGGAGGTACGGACGGCATTACGTATTTGTATAGTTCCATTGTAAATAAACAGTTGGTAAACAACAAACGGAGGTACGGACGGCATTAAGTATTTGTATAGTTCCATTGTAAATAAACAGTTGGTAAACAACAAACGGAGGTACGGACGGCATTAAGTATTTGTATAGTTCCATTGTAAATAAACAGTTGGTAAACAACAAACGGAGGTACGGACGGCATTAAGTATTTGTATAGTTCCATTGTATATAAACAGTTGGTAAACAACAAACGGAGGTACGGACGGCATTAAGTAATTGTATAGTTCCATTGTAAATAAACGGTTGGTAAACAACAAACGGAGGTACGGACGGCATTAAGTATTTGTATAGTTCCATTGTAAATAAACAGTTGGTAAACAACAAACGGAGGTACGGACGGCATTAAGTATTTGTATAGTTCCATTGTAAATAAACAGTTGGTAAACAACAAACGGAGGTACGGACGGCATTAAGTATTTGTATAGTTCCATTGTAAATAAACAGTTGGTAAACAACAAACGGAGGTACGGACGGCATTAAGTATTTGTATAGTTCCATTGTAAATAAACAGTTGGTATACAACAAACGGAGGTACGGACGGCATTAAGTATTTGTATAGTTCCATTGTAAATAAACAGTTGGTAAACAACAAACGGAGGTACGGACGGCATTAAGTATTTGTATAGTTCCATTGTAAATAAACAGTTGGTAAACAACAAACGGAGGTACGGACGGCATTAAGTATTTGTATAGTTCCATTGTAAATAAACAGTTGGTAAACAACAAACGGAGGTACGGACGGCATTAAGTATTTGTATAGTTCCATTGTAAATAAACAGTTGGTAAACAACAAACGGAGGTACGGACGGCATTAAGTATTTGTATAGTTCCATTGTAAATAAACAGTTGGTAAACAACAAACGGAGGTACGGACGGCATTAAGTATTTGTATAGTTCCATTGTAAATAAACAGTTGGTAAACAACAAACGGAGGTACGGACGGCATTAAGTATTTATATAGTTCCATTGTAAATAAACAGTTGGTAAACAACAAACGGAGGTACGGACGGCATTAAGTATTTGTATAGTTCCATTGTAAATAAACAGTTGGTAAACAACAAACGGAGGTACGGACGGCATTAAGTATTTGTATAGTTCCATTGTAAATAAACAGTTGGTAAACAACAAACGGAGGTACGGACGGCATTAAGTATTTGTATAGTTCCATTGTAAATAAACAGTTGGTAAACAACAAACGGAGGTACGGACGGCATTAAGTATTTGTATAGTTCCATTGTAAATAAACAGTTGGTAAACAACAAACGGAGGTACGGACGGCATTAAGTATTTGTATAGTTCCATTGTAAATAAACAGTTGGTAAACAACAAACGGAGGTACGGACGGCATTAAGTATTTGTATAGTTCCATTGTAAATAAACAGTTGGTAAACAACAAACGGAGGTACGGACGGCATTAAGTATTTGTATAGTTCCATTGTAAATAAACAGTTGGTAAACAACAAACGGAGGTACGGACGGCATTAAGTATTTATATAGTTCCATTGTAAATAAACAGTTGGTAAACAACAAACGGAGGTACGGACGGCATTAAGTATTTGTATAGTTCCATTGTAAATAAACAGTTGGTAAACAACAAACGGAGGTACGGACGGCATTAAGTATTTGTATAGTTCCATTGTAAATAAACAGTTGGTAAACAACAAACGGAGGTACGGACGGCATTAAGTATTTGTATAGTTCCATTGTAAATAAACAGTTGGTAAACAACAAACGGAGGTACGGACGGCATTAAGTATTTGTATAGTTCCATTGTAAATAAACAGTTAGTAAACAACAAACGGAGGTACGGACGGCATTACGTATTTATGTAGTTCCATTGTAAATAAACAGTTGGTAAACAACAAACGGAGGTACGGACGGCATTAAGTATTTGTATAGTTCCATTGTAAATAAACAGTTGGTAAACAACAAACGGAGGTACGGACGGCATTAAGTATTTGTATAGTTCCATTGTAAATAAACAGTTGGTAAACAACAAACGGAGGTACGGACGGCATTAAGTATTTGTATAGTTCCATTGTAAATAAACAGTTGGTAAACAACAAACGGAGGTACGGACGGCATTAAGTATTTATATAGTTCCATTGTAAATAAACAGTTAGTAAACAACAAACGGAGGTACGGACGGTATTACGTATTTATATAGTTCCATTGTAAATAAACAGTTGGTAAACAACAAACGGAGGTACGGACGGCATTAAGTATTTGTATAGTTCCATTGTAAATAAACAGTTGGTAAACAACAAACGGAGGTACGGACGGCATTAAGTATTTGTATAGTTCCATTGTAAATAAACAGTTGGTAAACAACAAACGGAGGTACGGACGGCATTAAGTATTTGTATAGTTCCATTGTAAATAAACAGTTGGTAAACAACAAACGGAGGTACGGACGGCATTAAGTATTTGTATAGTTCCATTGTAAATAAACAGTTAGTAAACAACAAACGGAGGTACGGACGGCATTAAGTATTTGTATAGTTCCATTGTAAATAAACAGTTGGTAAACAACAAACGGAGGTACGGACGGCATTAAGTATTTGTATAGTTCCATTGTAAATAAACAGTTAGTAAACAACAAACGGAGGTTAACAATGTATGTGTTCGACAATTATTGTTGTAAGTTTTGTAAATTTTACCTCTGCTCGTTATACAAGGGAAGTTTAGGTTTCAACTGCATTTAAGAAATTGTAGAGTGCAAGTATTTATAGTGGTTCTTACATGTACAAGACGGCTTTATTGACAATCGAAATATCCTCACGGATGTAAGGTTGACAAATTGACGCCACATTTCTCTAATGTTGTTACCCCCTATAAGTTCTTAAACAAGTGGATTGGTCGTGAAGGTCCTACGTGCAGGGAAATGCGTTGAAGTAGAAAGAAACGTTTTCGAACAGTTACTGCAAATTATTATTGACTATGTTTTAGTTAATGCTTTTTACGTAAATTTTGCTTTGCGACATTTTAAAATGAAAGATTTTTCTTAATTTAACTTTTATTCACTTTGTCTGTGCTGTATTTATACCATTTTGTCCATAATGTATTTTTCTACAAGTTTACTTACCATATAATTACTTTATTGTACCGAAAGTGGTAAAGCAGGTTGTTTTAGCCAGAATAGTTTGTTTCATTCCCAATTTTCAACACCTACTCACTACATGGTTCTGTGTAGCTTTGTGCTTATTCGTTCTATCGCCGCTTCTGGCCTTAATTTTGACCGTTAAGACTGTTAGGGTTTTATTTTCTGGGATGACCCCCTAGACCTCTAGCTAGTCGTGACTCCTTCACAAAACTTGAGTTTGTATTAAATATTTTCTATATGTAGCAGAGACTCGTAGAATGTAGCCATATCTTCGTGAGACATTGTGTATATTTTCGTTGTAACTAGTTTACAGTTTCAACGCATCGAATACCTTTATTTCTGACGCAATGAAGCCCTTATGTCGCTTTTATTCTGGATTCAGCTCCTTGACTACAAATATGGACGCCCGCGCCCTTAAGAAATAACTCAATAATTGAGCATTTTTTCAAGTGTCACCCCTAACAAAAATGGTTTAAACACGGGTAGGCCTACTTTGGGGTTATGGTTCCTACGAGCGCTAGACATATTTATTCAAACTCTGTCTTCGTTTCGCCATAAATATGGCCTCCTGCATGCTCTTGTAGAGAAAGTAAAGTACCGGAACCAAGGAACTCCTGCTTTAATTTCTTTTATTTCCGAATATTCCCCTTTCTATTTTATCTTGAAGGTTCGTCTCTCAAATATGAATTTAACAAAGGAACATAATTTTTGGAAAATATTTGGTTTAATCTGTAGATCAGACGTTAATGTCGATCACTGGAGAAGAAACACTGGAATATAAAGGTTATGGAGCTCAGAATATAGGGGATGGTCGAGGGGACTGAGAGGAAAAGGTGATCCACTCTCTATGGTTCGCGTTGCCAAGTACACGGCCCGTCTCAGTCTGCCACCCAGAACAGGCTAGGTAACAGCCAACGTATTTATAATAGGCAAGGCCCGTGCAAGAGAACAGCTTTGGTAACCGTCAACTTCATGGCACATGCAACAGAAAGGCGGGAAATAGATGGCTTCGAAAAATTTTAGAAATGAACTTAAGGAAAGCCCTTCAGGAAAGAGGAAGACCATGTAGCAGCTGGATAGAACGTAGATGGCCGCCGTACAAGCTTTGTATGAAGTAAAGTTGAAGCTTGGGACTGAGAAGTGGCTCTATGCGTTGATCGTCGATTAGCAAGCGATAGTATACAATAATATCGTCACAAAGGTTTTGTCTTTAATAATTAATCACGTAAAGTTATATCGAAATTAAAATACTACGATAATCGATTAGGTTTCGTATGTCCTATATAAACCCCATTTCCCGCTTTGATACGTGGGTTTAGAAGGAGGTGGGCAACGAGGTTATAAGGTTGACTTGTGCTTTCCGCAGATTTGAGAAAATCGGAAAGCGGATGTAAGATGTGATTGGTCGAAGGAAGTAATTGGCCACGAGTGCATGTGCTGGGAAGGAAGCGGAAATGACACAGCCCACTGCCTAGAGGTTACTACCTCCGGTTAATTTTGACACAGGTGTAAAAGGTTTATTCAAAGGAGAGTTTTGAGGCCAGTTTAATTAATTTGCATAAACGATTATAAAAATCTATGGTTTTATAAATTAAACTATTGGGGCTAACTTCGTTTATTCACTCAGTAACTAATGATATGCTACCGATCATTAGTTGTTAGTAACTAAAATAATATTTGAAAGGTTTTTTTTACAAACTACAGTATATTTTGTAATCGCAATATTTTTGTTTTGCAAAAAATAAGAAATGAAACGTAATAATTTACTATTATTTTTATTTTAAGGGAAAATTATAACAAAATATATTTAAATGGTTTAATATACTATTTTCGTATAATTAGATAAGACATTGGACTGTATTGCCATTGTTAACATGATTTCCTAGATCCTTTGCAGGATTTTATAGGCCTATAAAGATCCGATTTATCAACGTATCTAAGCAGTGTTTATCCTGTTTATAATAGAACTAATAGTTGCATTACAAGCTTTGATATATTAGTACTATCCTTACAGAGTTTAATAAATATAAATAAACTACAAAAGTCTAAACTATTTCAAGGAAGTCAGTTTTCAGCTCCTTCACACAAATTAAATAGATTTTATTGCTTTAACGAAGAAATTGAAAGCCTGGATGAAATAATAAAAAAATGTTTAACCTTTAATATTATTTAATGAAAATTATTTTAATTGTAATTGTTTTAATTATTTACAGACATCATTTCTTTTTTGCACGGTTTTGACTATTAATACAGCAAATGGCTTTGACAAATAGTTTTTTTATAATTATTTGACTTTTATTGTAATTGGGAAAATCTGTGAGCATTTTCCGTATGAAATGCTTTCGTACGAGGTAGCATTCTCTCTCCTCGGCAATGTTTATGTTTCCACAACTCATCCCTCATAAATTCCATTCGTTTTTTATACTACTTTAAAAGTGAACACTTGGTGTCCAACCATTAAAAAGTCGCGTCACATTTCGTTTAAAAACAAATCTGTACCTTTTTCAAAAAAAAAGTCAACATCAGTTGTAGGGTTGCCAAACGAAATGCAAATTAAAATAATTGTATTTATACAATAAAACCAGTAAAATCATTTTAAAGTTTAAAACATTTTCATATTTATAAATTTCTATATTTAGTTAAATAGGATCTAGTAAATAAATTTAATAACAAATATCTAGGCTACAGGTTGGCAATCCTTTTTGCACGACCCATACGTCCTTGTACCCTGGTACCTTTACGTCCTTATGTTAGTAACCATCCTTTAGATTACGAGACGGTGTGTCTAGTAGACGAAAGATCGTCGACTCTAGCAGATATCCCGTGGCAGAGGGTAATATGTCCCTAGCTTACATAGCCTACTACCTTAAGTTCGGAATGGTAATCTTACCGAATGCTTTCTTACCCTGCCCGGGCGATGATGGTCGTACCGGCGGATCGCCTAAACAACACAAATAGTAACAAAACTAGCAACTGGCGTATAATACAGGTAACACCATGATGTGGAAGCCATGAAAACAGTTACTTTATGAAATTATGTCACCAAATAATGTAATCCAATCTTATTCAATATTTCTGAATTTATAGGAAATTATATTTTAAAAAATTATTTAAACACAACCTACAAACAACTTTAAAGAGAAGAAAAAAGTTAATTGTTATAGTTATTCTGTCAGGCATGTAGTAAAGCTTCGGTAAAATTAGTTCACTTCCGGCCTGTTAATCATTCTCCTGGAAACTCTTGAGGGGTTACGTTACGACAGACCGATTCATTTTACACACATTTTGTTTATTAGCTGTCATTTACTAAACGAATTCGTTAATGGCATAAACGATATCCCAGTCGAAAGGTTAATGTTATTTAAACAATAAAATTTCCACAAAATTTCTCTAACAAGTCTTTTTCTTAACCATTATATGTACATAAAAAGGGTCGAATACGCTGACGTCACTAAAAGTAAAGGAGCCTACTCCGCGCCCTTGTGTAAGGATAGGGGTATCTAAGATCAAATGGGGTTGTGTAATTATAGTTTTTAATAACGTTGAAGCTCCCCTAGTACCAAAAGAGAGGCCGTGGCAGGGTGCGTAAAACATAGTTTCTTGAATTCGCATCTGTATACTATTCTCATTCTTGCCTTGGTTTCCCTCCTCACACATCCCTACTACACCTCCATATACACCTCACACATCCCTACTACACCTCCATATACACCTCACACGTCCCCACTACACCTCAATATACACCTCACACATCCCTACTACACCTCCATATACACCTCACACATCCCTACTACACCTCCATATACACCTCACACATCCCTACTACACCTCCATATACACCTCACACATCCCTACTACACCTCCATATACACCTCACACGTCCCCACTACACCTCAATATACACCTCACACATCCCTACTACACCTCCATATACACCTCACACATCCCTACTACACCTCCATATACACCTCACACATCCCTACTACACCTCCATATACACCTCACACATCCCTACTACACCTCCATATACACCTCACACATCCCTACTATACCTCCATATACACCTCACACATCCCTACTACACCTCCATATACACCTCACACATCCCTACTACACCTCCATATACACTTCACACATCCCTACTACACCTCCATATACACCTCACACATCCCTACTACACCTCCATATACACCTCACACATCCCTACTACACCTCCATATACACCTCACACATCCCTACTACACCTCCATATACACCTCACACATCCCTACTACACCTCCATATACACCTCACACATCCCTAGTACACCTCCATATACACCTCACACATCCCTACTACACCTCCATATACACCTCACACATCCCTAGTACACCTCCATATACACTTCACACATCCCTACTACACCTCCATATACACCTCACACATCCCTACTACACCTCCATATACACCTCACACATCCCTACTACACCTCCATATACACCTCACACATCCCTACTACACCTCCATGTACACGAGCGCAAGAACTCTGGAACTATTCCTTCTAAGTCTCTATTCTTGTATCTATTCCAGGCATTTCTTACTTTTTACAGTTTAGGCCGGCTTGATCCTCTATAATTTCATTTCAAACATTTTATTGATGCTCTAAATAATTGTTTTACTCTTTTGATAGAAATAATACAACTATAATATAATGAAACAATATTTTGAGTGAGTTTAGCATCGACTCACAGAGAGTAATGTTTGACTCATACGCATTTCAATGGCAATGTCGACCATCATCAGAGTCTACCCACACAATAACTAAGCCATAATATTGTTATTAAAACGAGCATTAAAACAATCTTCGGTCAGATTCTGATAATATCGGAAGAGTGAGTAGAAATATTTATATCTGTACAGCTGCCAATCCCAAAGCGAAGATTCTGAAGAGAAGGAATGTCTATATACGCTCTCACCTCCCGTAAGTAGATAAGACTTTCCACACTGCCAGCACAGATGCCGCTGTCCATATCGACTAACTAGCTCACTCTCTGGGTGAACCTGTCAACTGCTTCTCAGTTCTGTTTCAGCTGTCACACAGGACGTTCTCTGTTCCCCCAGAACTGATTAATCTTTACGTGTTTTATTTCAGTTTCAACATAGCAACAGAATCCGAGCGCATAATAAGAAAGACATTTTGAAGGAGAAGTGATGCCTCCCCGCCCCTTAGAAAGACGACACCCCAACCATTTCGTTTCCTCCATGATCTATCTCAGAGTTTTTTCTTTGTAGGGTTTCTTTCTTGCCAGGCTTCTTCATCGCTGTCTTCATGCTATGCACACCGTTAGGTTTCCTTTCACTATATTTCGTGTCAATGCTCGGTAGTAGGATGTCGTGCGCAGCTAGCAAGCGTCTGTCGCCTCAAGTGTTTTGGGGTCCAAATAAACGTGAAGATATTGCCTACAGCTCCTTGAAGCCACTTAATGACATTGAAGCCTCTCAATATACTTTCTCCGACATTATATATTATATGTTTATTTCCATATAACTGTTACACATACTCGCATAGACAGATAGCACGCGCGAGCAAAGGTTTCATGTTTTTGTAGTTATTTCATGCGTTGATCAGGCACAGAGGGGCCGATTAGGTCATCATGTTGACAGCAAAGAGGAACACTGTCTTGTCGAAGAGATGTGTACAACGTTCGACTCTTTGTAATCACAACTCTGCCAGAAGATTGGAAGGGAATTTATTAAGTAAGGGATCTTTTTAAAGCAAGGACGTTTATCACAATTCGATAAGGAAATGTGAAATAAACGATTTAATGTCCTGAAAGTCCTAATATATCTCGTGCGTGATATTATATGTTCGAAACTAACTAAACAAAACCTGGGGTTGAAAAAATGTACACCTGTCACCTTACATAACGTTATTGTAAAAAAATGTTATTTGTGTCGAGAATAGTCACAGTCTAGAAGCTGGACGAGCAGACAGTTTGTCTGCCGGTGCCCAGACAGGGTCGTAGATACAAGGGTCTACCTATGCGCACATTGCCAGCGTTCCCGCCAAGACTATGACGCCACAGTAGAGAGGCTGGACGAGCAGTCTTCCCGCTAGTGCCCAGACAGCTTTTGTAAAGTTTTAGTTAGTTAACGTTTAGCTTTGTGAGTGTGGTTCAAGTGGAAGTACGATGCCAAACTCTGCAGTATTTAAAAAAAAAAAAAAAAAAAAAAAACAGTATAGAAGGGATGTTGAATTACCAAAAATCGACTTCAAGATAACTTTTAAATTGACGTAAAAACATATTTATGTGAAGGCAAAAAATAACATAAATGTAAGATTGGCTGCAGTATATATTTCTCGTTCCACAGCTAAAGCTCTAAAGTAATAAGAAAAAAAGGGTTTCCTAAAAAATCTTAATTAGACAGATACTTCGGACCTAGTGCAACTGTTCAATGATTGGTTTGACATATTTAATTCAGAGGCACCATTTACATCTCAGGCAGAGAAAAATGCTTTTGGCAATAACCTTCAACAGCAAATGAAAACCTTACAGAACATGTAGAATCTTATAAATTACACTTTGGTGTATGGTTTTAAAAAAATACTTCCTTTTCAAAATGGTATTTTAGTATTGATTCAGCCTTCGATACACATGTTTGTGTATTTGCAAAAGACATGTTATTCTAAATATGTACTGAGCACTTAGTCAGGATGTCCTGGAAAACCAATTTTCAGTAATACGAGAGTATGATCTCCCCGATTCATTGGATTTCAAGTATATATTAAGAGGATTCGATATGGAAAAACATGCAAACTCGATAATGTCGAATTAATCGAACAAAGAATCCGATACTGAAGAGTGTTTAACATTATACGTTTATCTGGGAAGCGTAGAAGTCCCGGAAAAAGTCTGTCCAACAGCAAAGATATATCAACAGTTACAATGATGAATCTAATAGTCTTGCAGAAGAAGAGAAGTATTAAAAGTTTTAACAATGAATGTGACATTTTAAAAACAGAAAGTCTCCGTTATGTAGCCGGCTACGTAGCTTTTAAACTGTAGGACAAATACCCTGGGCAAATATCCACAAGCGTTAAGACGTTTCATGGATTGAAACTAAGTCTAAAGGTGGGTTAAGACCCAGTGAGGATTGTTTTTTTGGTACTCAAATTGTCGAAAATAGTTTTATTCAAGTCCATGGAGGAAAGGCTTTTGTAAGGACAGAATGAAAATGTGTGTAAAATGGTAGATGATAACAGAAAATGGACCAGGAAACGTATAAAATTAAATTAAACCGTTTGATGTATTAACGAAAATGTAGGCCTACTCACGATTTAAACAACATAATACGTTTGGGACATTACATATTTTTGAAATGAATGTATCAGTATTTTGTTAACAATGATATTATGTAGAATTTAAAATAGTTCTTGAATTTTGTAGTCCATTGCGTTCGGTGAATCTTACAATCACATAAAAGAAACAGGGCACAAATATACAGACATTTACCACAACCTAGAAATCCTTCACATCAACAAAAAAGGACCACATCTCAACACACTTGAACAAATGAAATTTACAGACACACAAAAACACAAAGTACAAACATATTAAACGAACAAACACAATACAAATCACACATACTCTTTGATACTAACGAAAACCTACCTTTAAAACCGTCACCGCTTGACCCGACATCTCCAAGCAGAAGACACTGATGAAGATCGTCACACAGCGATCGAAAACGTTCTGTCTCAGTAAGTTTTAACAAATTTACTAAACTTAAAGTTCGGATGGTCATAAACTATTGTTTAAGTGATTAATAATTAAAATAGTTGTTTTATTTCATATAAACATTCATGCTATGTTAATGAATCTTTGGCGACACTGGAGAACGTTTGTGATAAACAAATACTAATCATACAATATTATAATTATACAAATATATTACAACTAAAATAAAACTTGCATTGTGTTGAAAGATGTACAGATGCGTTTAATGTAAAAATGATAATAATGAGAAACTAGTAGCAACGTAATGCTGGCGTTGTGGTTGGGCTCTGACGTCATGCGCAAAGCGGTCCAATTTTTGTCTTCCTAATGGGTTGACCCTTGTATCTACAGCCCTGATTTATTAGAGACGTGAGCAGAGACGTCCTTATGGTGGAGCGAATGGAACGTCTACTCCAGGCCACGCGCTGCGAGGCTTTACCCGCGCTAAAAAATTTAAAACGTTTTGGTTGAATGAAAATTATATAATATCATGCAGATATGCATGTCTAAAATATCTGTCTGATTTCTCGCGCAATATGTTAAATTACCAATTAATGACAAAACCTACGAACGAGCTATAGGCATCGCGATCAAAAGCAAACATTGGGACAGCGGCAGCATTTCAGCCCTGGTAAATGAAATCACGTAAATAATTGGCGTGTTTTAAGATGAAAGGGCTGCATCAAAATGTCTCCAAACATACATTTTTGCGCTAGAATTTTAAAACTTTTTCAGTAGAAACTAAATAAAGGATCGCAAAAATATTTTGCTCCAGGTTTCGCATTTGCTAAGGACGACTCTGCATGGAGTATTAACAGATTTTTCTGACAACAACCTAATGTGATTTGTTTATAATTGTATCTAGAAATTGGAACATTCTGTATCTCACAGGTGTGTGAATAATCAAATGAAGCATTTGTTGGTAGAACGATTTGGCTTATTTATAACTAAGTTAGTTCATCGGGGTCGTAAAAAAATGTCTGCACACTCATAGCTTCATACATAAATAAGAATAATAAAATTAGAATAACAGAAGGCATTTAATATTCCCGTCGATAAATTAACTGCATTTGTTGTCTAGTTTTTTTAACAACAATATAACCTTAACAAGTAACCGTTACGTTAACAAGTAACCGTTACCTTAACAAGTAACCGTTACCTTAACAAGTAACCGTTACCTTAACAAGTAACCGTTACGTTAACAAGTAACCGTTACCTTAACAAGTAACCGTCACGTTAACAAGTAACCGTTACCTTAACAAGTAACCGTTACCTTAACAAGTAACCGTCACGTTAACAAGTAACCGTCACCTTAACAAGTAACCGTTACCTTAACAAGTAACCGTCACGTTAACAAGTAACCGTCACCTTAACAAATAACCGTTTCCTTAACAAGTAACCGTTACCTTAACAAGTAACCGTTACCTTAACAAGTAACCGTTACGTTAACAAGTAACCGTTACGTTATTGTAACGTAATTTTTCAATACAATTTTCACTACTGTTGACCAGACCGATAACAGCTACATAACTTTCATTTGAAGTGTTGGGAATGTACAATTACTATCCAGAAAGTAATATAAAAATATATATAGTGCGACCTAAACCGGTTACTCCCTGGTTATTAGCTGAATATCATTCTAAACCCTTCAATTTAAACTTGTACAACAATGATTGGGTTACTTGTGATTTAAAATATATCCGCTCGTCGATTGCCGCTGAAAAAACGTGGCGCAAAGCTTGTTTGAAGTAGCGATAAAAGGCTTGCTCCCCCTCCCCGTCCCACCAACCCTTATCAGAGGCCAGGACATTTTAAAACATTCCATTAGCAAAATGTAAAGTGTTGTACTTTGACAAGCCTATCATAGACTGAACTCTGCGCTACCCCTTGTTTTAATCTTCCCGTCGGATTATTCAATATCATGCGATCAAATTTTGCTTCACTTCGCGTCGAACAATAAAGTTTACCTTGTATCTAATTGGATTCTCAAAGCTTTTATAACTTATTATAAAAGGTACACTGCAGACTCGAAACCCTTGCCCCGGAAACTCCTCTTACACCGGTGATAAACTCGCTTAGGCAGTCGAATATTATGCCGAAGGTTGTTATATATAGGCCTATATTTATGGGCAGTGACAAAAATGTGCATTGGAAGTAGACTTGTGTTGTAACCATGCGCGTGGCATTGTTACAATACGTGTTATTCATGCGTATTGCAAAGCGTGAGTAGCCATGCGAGCAGTAACAATACGTGTCATATCCATGTGTTTCCTACGTTGAAATGCTTGTCGTAGCCATGCGTGTTGTAATGTGTGTCGTAACCATGCATGTTGCAATGCGTGTCGTAACCATGTGTGTTACAATGTGTGTCGTATCCATACGTGTTGTAATGTGTGTCGTAACCATGTGTGTTACAATGCGTGTCGTAACCATGTGTGTTACAATGTGTGTCGTATCCATACGTGTTGTAATGTGTGTCGTAACCATGTGTGTTACAATGCGTGTCGTAACCATGTGTGTTACAATGAAGGTAGTAACAATACGTATCGTATCCATGTGTTTCCTATGTTGCAATGCGTGCCGTAACCATGCGTGTTGCAATTTGTGTCGTAACCATGTGTGTTGCAATGCGTGTCGTAACCATGTGTGTTACAATGTGTGTCGTAACCAAGCGTGTTGCAATGTGTGTATGTAACCTTGCGTGTTGCAATGTGTGTCGTAGCCATGTGTGTTGCAATGCGTGCCGTAACCATGCGTGTTGCAATTTGTGTCGTAACCATGTGTGTTGCAATGCGTGTCGTAACCATGCATGTTGCAATGTGTGTCGTAACCATGCGTGTTGCAATGTGTGTATGTAACCTTGCTTGTTGCAATGTGTGTCGTAGCCATGTGTGTTGCAATGCGTGTCGTAACCATGCATGTTGCAATGCGTGTCGTAACCATGCGTGTTGCAATGTGTGTATGTAACCTTGCGTGTTGCAATGTGTGTCGTAGCCATGTGTGTTGCAATGCGTATCGTAACCATGCATGTTGCAATGTGTGTCGTAACCATGCGTGTTGCAATGTGTGTATGTAACCTTGCGTGTTGCAATGTGTGTCGTAGCCATGTGTGTTGCAATGTGTGTCGTAACCATGTGTGTTGCAATGTGTGTCGTATCCATACGTGTTGGAATGCGCCTCGTATCCATGCATGTTGCATTGTTGCAGTTAGTATTGTATTAATGCGTGCTGCAATGCTACTATTACGTGTAATAACCATGCATATATGCAATTTTTATGTAAATGTAACCATTCTTGTTGCAATGCGTTTCGTATCCATACGTGTTGGGATGCGTCTCGTATCCATGCATGTTGCATTGTTGCAGTTAGTATCGTATTAATGCGTGCTGCAATGCTACTATTACGTGTAATAACCATGCATATATGCAATTTTGATGTAAATGTGATCATTCTTGTTGTAATGCGTGTCGTATCCATACGTGTTGGAATGCGTCTCGTATCCATGCATGCTGCATTGTTGCAGTTAGTATCGTATTAATGCGTGCTGCAATGTTACTATTACGTGTAATAACCATGCATATATGCAACTTTGATGTAAATGTGATCATTCTTGTTGCAATGCGTTTCGTATCCTTACGTGTTGGGATGCGTCTCGTATCCATGCATATTGCATTGTTGCAGTTAGTATCGTATTAATGCGTGCTGCAATGTTACTATTAAGTGTAATAACCATGCATATATGCAATTTTGATGTAAATGTGACCATTCTTGTTGCAATGCGTTTCGTATCCATACGTGTTGGGATGCGTCTCGTATCCATGCATGTTGCATTGTTGCAGTTAGTATCGTATTAATGCTTGCTGCAATGTTACAATTACGTGTAATAACCATGCATATATGCAACTTTGATGTAAAAGTGATCATTCTTGTTGTAATGCGTGTCGTATCCATACGTGTTGGGATGCGTCTCGTATCCATGCATATTGCATTGTTGCAGTTAGTATTGTATTAATGCGTGCTGCAATGCTACTATTACGTGTAATAACCATACATATATGCAATTTTGATGTAAATGTGATCATTCTTGTTGCAATGCGTTTCGTATCCATACGTGTTGGAATGCGTCTCGTATCCATGCATGTTGCATTTAATATCGTATTAATGCGTGCTGCAATGTTACTATTACGTGTAATAACCATGCATATGTGCAATTTTGATGTAAATGTGATCATTCTTGTTGTAATGCGTGTCGTATCCATACGTGTTGGGATGCGTCTCGTATCCATGCATATTGCATTGTTGCAGTCAGTATCGTATTAATGGGTGCTGCAATGCTACTATTACGTGTAATAACCATGCATATATGCAATTTTGATGTAAATGTGACCATTCTTGTTGCAATGCGTGGCATATAATTTTTTATGGGCATTCGATTTTATATATTCCGTTATTAAGTGTTTGACATGTTTTTCTGGTTGTTTTAGTTTATTGATTATGCTTTCCGTATTTTTGTAAGCTATGTTAATTTTATTATTTTTAGTACTTTAGTTATTCTAATGATATGTATAAAGAGCATCTGAAGGCATAAATCAAACCAAAGATTTACAATTCAATCTGATTATTAACAATAATAATATTTGTATAATATATACAATGTGTAAAACATCCTTAAATGTTGGCGGCATTGGCTGATCTTATTTCCGATAGTTTTATGTTAAAAAAATTCTTATTTGTGTCTTGTTTTTGTTTTGAATTTACCTTTATTAACACTAAGTTTTCGTAATTGTATTTTCTGCAAGTTTTATTTTAAAAAATGCCTGTTAATGGCTCATTTAACAAACTTATTGAAATTGTACTTCAAAAGAAATTGGCTGGGTAGCTGAAATAGTTTCCTTTCCACACAATATTCCCAAAAACGTTAGCTACAATTCTGTGACATATTTTGACGCATTTCGTGTGAAAAATCAAATAGACCACTTCTTTAATCTCCTTCAGTAGAACATTTCAAAAGGAAAACTTTTAAATGGGGAAAACGTCTTTCAGTAGCCGAATCTAGGTAAGACGCCACACCAGAGATCTGTGTCCATACGGCCTCCCTTTATTCGCTGTAGCACAATCTCTAGAGGTTTTAGCGTATCTCAGAAGATCGCGCTGACACATACAATGGATACTAGAAGTAGAGTTGAAGACGAACACCAATAACTCAAATTAATTAAATATTTGAATAATTAAAAAAAAACCAACCCGCTTTTAAATTTCTGTAAAAACAGATGAAAATAATTTTATCGTGTTACCTTTGCAAACGTCAAACTTTTATAAAAATATACGTTTTTTATCCCTTTAAAAAGTTTTCATTAATAAATGCAGAATTAATCTTATCCGAGGCATAACACGCTTTGCTTTGATGTGGCAGAGAGGAGAAAGGGGTGAGTTTGTCATCGTTTCATCCCTTATTTCGTCGTCATCGCCAATTATCTTCCATTGTATTTCAGTTCTCTTCTCTGCTTTGTGTAATAAAGGCCGGGTTTTCACGATGCACGACTAGTACGAGCTACAACAGCGCTCTCTGCGGGCAACGTTAAATGTTGTGGAAACTTTGTATTAACCCAGTAAACCATTTTGCCGAAGAAACGCTGTGACGGTGAAATGGAACTTAAAATTAACTTTCCGTTTTTAAAAAGAGATAGAATATTAGAAAACGAAAATATGCTTTGTTTTGTTGACTTTGGAGAAAAATTAATTGGATTTTATGAATGTATTACACTTGTTTTACACTTGATTGTCATATTTGAATTTGGTTGGAAAACTCTTTAAAAAAAACACATTCTTGGGTGTTTGAAGTACAATGCACTCATTGCAAAAGATGACAAATCCAGCAGAGAAATATTCTGAGTGCATTCTTCTGCCTAACATCTAAACATTATTTTTAGCTGAAGCGTTTCGGATTAACTCCATTATCAAAACTTTAAACTGGTTTGTACAGTATCTACAAAACAAAATGAAAGCCTACGAATCTGTACATTAAAACTTTTTAATTAAATTTCCACTTCTAACGGTTACTCCTGGCTGCTGCTTGTTTATAACAAATAAAGTGACGAAAACAATTATTTTGCAGAGTTTTAGTAGGGATTGTATTAGGGAATTATAGCAGTTATTCCCTACTACACATTCCTCAAATACTTTATTTGAAAGGACATTGTTTTAGATTGACTTCATTGTATAAAATCAAACTGCTTCCTAAGCGATAGACGGACAGAAAAAGCAGAATGTATTTCTTGGGTGTTTATTTTCGCGGTATTTACACTATTAACACTTTATTTCACGTCGCCTTTATTGGTTAGGAGTCAAGACAATGCAGACGGCTATAGACTTCTCACCCAAAACATTATTTTCATGACATAGCGTTCATTGGTTTAAATGAAAAATATTTTTTTCAAAACGTATAATTTTAGTATTCAGCAATGTAATTTTGACTACTGAGGTTTCTAGAGTTTCATAGTTGAGGTAAACCAATGGCCGGAGTGTTAAGGATTTCTAGGGAGACAGTGTAGTAAGGGTAACTGGAAAGGATTAAAGACAGCCAATCCTGGAGTTTACCGTTAAAAATTTCTTTTCAACTTTTAAAATCTATAATAATAATGACATTAAATTGCCACTTTTGTAACCAATTTCTTAATAATTTAAAACGATCTTAAGAAATATCTCAAATATCATTGCTTTAAGATACTTTTCAAAGCTTTTCCTTTTATGTCTTGAATGTTGGCAGCCTCGTCATTAGATGGACCTTCGCATGAGAAGTAAGAGCGGCCAAGTGGCCATGTTATTTCCTGATAGCCTTTACCTATTGTTCCACATGTATACAACCATTTAGGCCTAATGTAATATATTCAATGGTCATTTAGCAGTCCTGAAATATGAAATTTAATCAACCGGTTTTATCCTTATGGTGTAAATCAGCTTGGATGGTCCTTACATCAAAACAAAAACCCCCACCAAAAGGAATGTCTATTATTGGTTTTGTTGATGTTACAATTAAGTCATAGTACATTAAGCAAGTACAAAAAAGAGGGTTTTCGTGTCCAAAGGTCAAACGCCATGATAAAAATGTCTTGTAACACCGATCACTCTATTGCTACGGGTTAAAGAAAACCTCTTGGAAGCAGATTTGGCAATCTTAGGCAGGATGTTCTGCAACGTTTATAGATGAGATGTGTACAGACGTAACTATAAAATGCCGTCTCAGGGTAAGTTGAGGCAAGCCAGGTAGGTGGGAGATTAGGAATTGCTCGGTCTATGAATAGGCGGGGACGCTCCGGAAAATACATTCCTTAGAGGCCATTAGAGGCATCGCCGATTACTCCACTTAAAATATTCTAATAAATATGCATTGTATGAGAAAAACTTTGAAACGGTTTTTTTAGTTATTATTAAGCAAACACTTGCATGTTTGTCTCATGTTAATCGGACATCTTCAAGCTTCAGTTATAACACTTGGAGTCGACCAATTAGCATGAGACAAACACGCAATTGTTTGTTTAATAATAATTAAGAAGACCATATCAACGCTTTTCTCATATGTTGCCTATTTATTTGATTAACGTCAAGTGGAGTAATCGGCGATGCGTCACTAATGGGATGTACTCGTCGGGTCGTCCCCGTCTATTCTTCGGCCGATCAGTTCTTAGTCCTCCAGATACCTGGCTTGCCTCAACTTACCCTGAGACCTTGGGTATAACTTACCCTGACACCCTGGGCACAGCTTACCCTGAGACCCTGGAAACAACTTAACATGAGACCTTGGGTATAACTTACCCTGAGACCTTGGGTATAACTTACCCTGACACCCTGGGCACAGCTTACCCTGAGACCCTGGGCACAACTTAACATGATACCTTGGGTATAACTTACCCAGAGACCCTGGATACAACTTACCCTGAGACCCTTGGTACAACTTAACCTGAGACCCTGGGCACAGCTTACCCTGAGACCCTTGGTACAACTTAACCTGAGACCTTGGGTATAACTTACCCTGAGACCCTGGGTACAACTTAACCTGAGACCTTGGGTATAAGTTACCCAGAGACCTGGGTACAACTTACCCTGAGACCCTGGGTACAACTTACCCTGAGACCTTGGGTATAACTTACCCTGAGACCCTGGGCACAGCTTACCCTGAGACCCTGGAAACAACTTAACATGAGACCTTGGGTATAACTTACCCTGAGACCCTGGGTACAACTTACCCTGAGACCTTGGGTATAACTTACCCTGAGACCCTGGGCACAGCTTACCCTGAGACCCTTGGTACAACTTAACCTGAGACCTTGGGTATAACTTACCCTGAGACCCTGGGTACAACTTAACCTGAGACCTTGGGTATAAGTTACCCAGAGACCTGGGTACAACTTACCCTGAGACCCTGGGTACAACTTAACCTGAGACCTTGGGTATAACTTACCCTGAGACCCTGGGTACAACTTAACCTGAGACCTTGGGTATAAGTTACCCAGAGACCTGGGTACAACTTACCCTGAGACCCTGGGTACAACTTACCCTGAGACCTTGGGTATAACTTACCCTGAGACCCTGGGCACAGCTTACCCTGAGACCCTTGGTACAACTTAACCTGAGACCTTGGGTATAACTTACCCTGAGACCCTGGGTACAACTTAACCTGAGACCTTGGGTATAAGTTACCCAGAGACCTGGGTACAACTTACCCTGAGACCCTGGGTACAACTTACCCTGAGACCTTGGGTATAACTTACCCTGACACCCTGGGCACAGCTTACCCTGAGACCCTGGAAACAACTTAACATGAGACCTTGGGTATAACTTACCCAGAGACCCTGGGTACAACTTAACCTGAGACCTTGGGTATAACTTACCCCGAGACCCTGGGTACAACTTACCCTGAGACCTTGGGTATAACTTACCCTGAGACCCTGGATACAACTTACCCTGAGACCCTGGGTACAACTTACCCTGAGAACCTGGATTTAATGTTCCATAAATACTTTAATAAATACTGGTACGAGACGCGGAGGATAATA